>BSAI01004355.1:0-10756 GCA_036245035.1 Adrianichthys oophorus | reverse complement strand
ACACACACGCACGCACCCACACACACACACACGCACGCACGCACACCTACACACCCACACACACGCACGCACCCACACACACACACACACACGCACGCACCCCCACACACACACACGCACGCACACCTACACACACACACACAGACTGACACACAGACAGGCTGGGTTCCTGACTACAGCTGGAGCAGAGCCTCCCCTGTGAGGACAGGTGAGCTCCATCACCTGCACTCTCCCACACACCTGACAGTCTTTCTGGGCCTGTCCAGATGGTGACAGCTGGTCTGGCTTGAGCAGGAGCTCCACCATCTCTGCCAGGTGAGCCTGCAGAAACGACAGGTGTGCCTGATCGTCCCAGTTCTGCAGATGATACTGAAGCATTAGAAGAGACTCGATAAGCACAGCGGCCCCCCCAGCTCAAACCGCCGTCACCTTGTTATGAGAGCTGGTCTTGACCTGTCTGTCTGATGAAGAGGGGCAACGGGTGCGAGGGCTGGGCCACTCTTCACCAATCAGAGATGTGCGCAGAGACACTCGATTCAGCTGCTGGATGAAGAGGAAGAGGAGGAACTGCAGGGTGTCCACAGACAGCTGCAGACAACAAAGCAAAGCAGGCATGAGAGTAGCTGCAGAATAGAGGATGAAAATATAAGGATAAGTCAAAGATCCTGATTTGATCCAATATGAACAGTTCTAGAATAATCTCTCATAAGTTACAGATCCAACATTCCACATGAGAGAGAATTCAAAGTTTCCAGAGAAAACCTTCAAGCACATAAGAGCCAAAATTGACTATGAATTGGATCGACAACCACAAATTATGACAAGAATTGAATAATTTTTAAAATGAATTTTTACATCACCTAATATAAATTGTGGATGTGTTTCTTAACTGTTTATTGATGTGGCTTAATCAGCCTTGGGTGGGTTTTTTCTCCCAAGTGTTTCACATCCAACAAGACTGTCTTCTGTGTGATGTGGGGGAGAAGGGGTGGGGATAGTTGCACTCCAGGTCTTTGATTGATTGGGGAGTCAAGTGGGTGGAGGCATGCTGAAGCTTTAGACACCCCATAAAAATAAAAGTGAGTGATATGGGATCCCTCCAGCCGTACAGTTTGAAGTCATAGGCCAGCTTGGACGAGGAAATGAATGCGCACAAGGGGCTGGAGGAGCGGAGTGCACGCCCATTTCAGTAACTGCATCATTAGTATGAGTTTTTTCCAGCATCCGGGTTTCTGATTCAACTGATTTGAATTAAGAAATACTCAAAAACTCTGTTTAAAAAAAAAAAAAAAAGAAACTTTATAATACTTTAATCCTAAATTATTTTGACTTGGTCGTCTATTATGAGAAAAATGCTCCAATAACATGTTAAAAACACAAAAAAAGACCATTTTCATTGGAGTGGATCTTCAAGTGCAGCAGATATTTCTTGTTGCAGTGTTTGGATAAATAAATATTTACATTTCAAAACATGAATCATCTCTGTTATAATTGCAACATATTTGCATTGGTAGAACTATAGCAGTATATTCACTTTTAATAAATGATTGCATCTGAGGCATTTGTTATGTTTGCGAGCAAGTGAGGAAAAATATAACATTTATTGTTGTATTTTAATCGCTCTGCACAGCTGCTCTGGTTCATCAGTGAGTCGGACTCTGAACCACTCTCCACCCGTCACCTTGTTCCTTTGCTGGTCCAGCTCAGTCTTGGAGGAACACTGGGACAGACACTCGGCCCACTCCAGCCGCTCCTCTGCGCTGTGTCCCTGCAGAAGGTCAAAGCTCTCAAAGTAGAGCCAGGCCAGCTCCTCCGCGAGCTGCAGCTTCCCACAAGCAATGTGTCTCCACATTGGCCACGCCAGCACAGGGCAGCAGTTGTCCCGCGTCTGAACGTAGATCGCCATCTTGCGAAGGTAGTGAAGACAGAGCTTTGGGGGGGGCGCTACCTGCAACAAAAGTCCAACTGCTTAGTTTAGGATGGGTGTGAGAATGTCATAAAGCACATCACTATGAGGGTCCTCACCTGCAGGGGGCCCAGTAGGAAGGGCTCCATGCGGGGCCAGATGCTGACGCCATCGACCTCCATGTCTAACAAAGAGGTGAAGAGGTTGGAATGATCATTGGCTCATATAGGACTTAATGTTTTCTCCCCCCACATCCAAAAACTACCTCTGATTGTAGAACTGATCCTAGAGCTGAGTGACATAGCCAAAAAATAAAATCTGATTTTTTCATACAAAATTTGATTTTAATTTATTTATTCTCCTTCCTTTTATTTTCTTTAAAAAAATTACAAATGACAGAATATATTTAAGAAAAAACATTTTATTTTAGCATCTGTTTTTGGAAATCTGCTCGAACACAAAGTTCAACTAAATCTAAGCTGTAGACATGTTTGTAGATCAATGCAGCAGATGTTTGGTGAGCTACCACTAGCTTAAGCATCTCCTAAAGAGAAAACTTCTTACTCTTGACAGGGTGCCTGTTCCACACAGATAACTGTTTTAAGTGACTCAGATTTCTAATCATTCTTTGCTCTCTGCTTTTGGCATTTTCACATGGTTTATAAAGTGTTTTATTTTCTATCACAAATGTGTTGTTTCTTCTCTTTAGCACAGCTAAACAGTGTCCCTGTACCTCTATGAGGAGAGCTGTCAGTCACCTTTAGTCTGAACCATTGACATATATGGAGAATGACATTTTTTTTTTTTTTTTTAAAGAAAATGAAATAACATAAAAGTACTATATAAATAGTATGAACACATCTTTAATGTCATCTAACTGTGAAGTCAAATTCAAACATGCTGAGAAAACAAAGGCGTGTTAACTACAGGAGAGCAGATTGACAGAAAACACTCTTGTCTGTGTTTTGCCTCCAATTGATTCATTTTTATATGAAACCAGAACAAAAAAACAACCTAAAAGCATTATAATGTTTTGGGTTCTTGTCATTATGTCATTCACAGTAAAGATGCAGCGATTTGATGAGGGGGGGGGGGGGGGGGCTTTATCAGCTCAACACTGCCTCTGTAATGTTAGATATTGTTGATAAAGTTTTATTCAAAGTGGATTCACGTCTGTTATTGTATTTAGAAAATAACGTTTTTATGAATGTCCCATGAATTAAGTTTGTTGTGTTTTTCCGTAACGTCTTAAAGTCCGCTCTGTGAAAATATTCTCTGACTTTAAACCAGTTTGTGGAGCAACAAGCAGCACAGCTCATTAGCATAGCATTAGCACATAGCGTTGTAGCATGCTAGCATCAGTGTGGAACAGCACCGCTGTTTCCTAATCAACACTTTTTAAAATTAAACTCTGTTGCTGTGAGTCCAGCCAGTTTATCTTCAGTTTCTGTTCGGATCCCGTTAAAAAACTTCCACGTCTTGCCGCTCAATCAGCCTCAGCTAAACACTACACAAAGAAATGTACGGAAGCTACAGGAGTGAGGGTCGGGGGGCGCTTGTAAATATGCAAAAAAGCTTTTTTTTTTGTTCCCACTTTGTTTCTTCCTCTGCCTTGCGGAAGAAGCTCCTCTGCTTCCTGACGCTTTCATGTCTGCTCGTTGCAAGAGACAGACGGACGGACGGACTGACTTTACTTCGAACAACGGAAGCGCAAGAAAGCAGAGCTGGGAAATTTAAATCTCGATTTTCCAAAAATAAATTGTTTATTCATTCATTCATTCGTTTTCCAAACCGCTTTATCCCTTTCGGGGTCACGGGGTTGCCGGAGCCTAACCCGGCTACTCATGGGCGAAGGCAGGGTACACTCCTGGACTGGTCGCCAGTCTGTCACGGCTGCCACAATCACAAACCCATGCACACTCACATCCACACCTAGGGACAATTTAGAATGACCAATTAATAAATTGTTTAAACCAAAGAATTCGAATGAATCGATTATATCGATATATCACCCAGCACTAACTGATCCCTTCCTTGGTTCTGAGAACAACCTGACAGGTCACCATTGACTGAATAAAGAACTGGACTGAGCGACCCCACTAGCCTCACATTCCAAACAGGAAGTACAGGAAGTGGTTCCAAGAAGCCAAAATCCCATAGACTTCTGTAAGGAAATAAACAGTTGAAAATTAATCATTCTATTGGTCAGAATAATAATTATTGCTCTGATACCTCTTTTAAACATCTTCCTGCTAATCCTATTTTTTTTATATTATTTTTTTATATAAATTTTAGGGAAAAAAATATGTTTTTTTCTTTATTGCAAGTTATTGAAGTTAAAAACTGACCAATCAGATGCTTCATTAAAAGCATGTGGTACCTGCTGGCTCCCACCTTGAAAGTTTGACAGATTTTCCTGGTCTTGTTTTTAGAGGAAGGAGTGTAGACTTCAGGCAAGCTCATGCAGGGCTCTAGACTAAAAGTTTGCACTAGTTGCACCGGTGAGCCTAACTTTTTTCTTAGGTGCACCAGCACTAAAGTTTGGTGAGCCCACCTTCTCTACTACATTGCATTTAACTCAGCAGTTTTACATGGTCCATTTCCTGTTTAATTGCTGTCAATATCAGCATTAAGGACTTGAAAATGATTAACTTACAAACATAAACATAAAGCCTGGTAAACATAAAGCCCTTTTTTGAAACACAGTTCTACAATAATGATAAATTACATAAAAAGTTGGTGTTTAAAGACCCACTCTAAGGCTAAGCGCTACACAGAGAAGTGTACAGGAACTACGGGAGTGGGGGGCGCTTTACTTGTCGAGTGCGTTTGTAAATATTGCCAACCAGCTTCTTCTTTTTTTTCTAATGGCCTACTGAAGAAGCTCCTCTGCTTGCTGATGCTTTCATGTCTGTTCGTCGCGAGAGACAGACAGACGGACGGACTTTACTCCGAACAACGGAAGCCCACGAAAGCAGAGCTGGGAAATTTAAATCTCGATTTTCCAAAAATAAATTGTCTAAAATAAAAAATTTGAATTAATCAATTACCATATATCTTCCAATAGTAGCCAGGGCGTTTATTTAAACAAAATGTCGGCCGAACCCGCGTTTATTAGAGACCAGCGTCTATTGGAGACCGGCGTTTATTCCATCACAGACAGAATGATGATGGTTAAGGGGTTCATTTTGCGTAAAATTTGACAACAAAATGCAGAAAATAACATATGAACATTTCAGGATTTATAGAAATGATGAAAACATTTTATTCTGTTCTGATTCACACTGGCTGGTGAAGAAGAGAAACAGTTTCCCGTTCAATAAAACTTAACATAATCCGATTTGTTTTATTCATTTGACATGCTTAGTGATTAAAAGTTTGAATGATTTTGTAGTTTGCATAGCAAACTGTGTAATTCTGATTTTTCTACAGAGGTTGGAATTATTTTATAGGACCAAGCTGCTCTTTGGTGAGAATTACAGTTGGAGGTGCATGCCAGCAGAAGTGTCAACGAGGATGTGGGATCGTTAAACCAGCTCATGTGGAGGATGGGATTCACAAACCAGTGGGAAAAATCAGTTCATCTGGGAAAGGAGTCCACAAGAAACTACAAGTAAGGAAGGAGGCGCGAAGGACCAATCGGAGATGAAAGCCCAGCCTACTGTTTGCATATTCATAATCATTGTGTTTAAATGGAGGGGTCAAGGGTCAGAGGGCGTCTTCTTCATCGTGCCTGGTGTTAGAACATCCATTTAGACCAGGGATGGGCAACTCCAGGCCTCGAGGGCCGCAGTGTGTGCAGGATTTCCAGATATCCAAGCCCTACTCATGACTGATTACCTGCTTCAGGTGTGTCCAGCCAATTAGAACATGCCAGATCATGGTATGTTGGAAAACATGCAGGAATGCCGCCCTCGAGGCCTGGAGTTGCCCATCCCTGATTTAGACAGTAGCAGATAGGGACATAGAGATAGAGAACCAGAGCTCTGTCACTAGCACTTACATGTTAGGAATAAATCTTTTGGTGGAAAACCTCAAAATCGATCCAGACCTCGATTCTTGACCACGCACTTAGGCATAATCGGAAAATTATAGCCTACAATACATACCAAACAGTCCCTCTGGGTGATGTTTGCCACCTGTTCAGCTAGAAGTAACCAATTGTTACCTTGGGTCGAGACGCCAGCGTGAACCAACTGTCCACATCCTCATTTTGCACGTTTACCACCAGTCTTCCCATCCTTTTCCAATCAATGCTGTACTTCCCCAAAATCCCTTCAAAGTGGTTATTGGAATTGTAAAAATTGTGCTAGTATTTTGTGGCATTGTTACTCTTACCCCTTGGTTGTATGCTCACAGTATGATTCCTGGTACTCCAGACCAGCCCGCCAGCATCTCTTTGGCCGCTTCAATTTTGTTATATTGGCGTGTGTGGTTACCTTCATCTGGGTGTGGCTCTTAACCATTGGTTCTGTTTAGCCATGGGGCTTCTTCAAACATTAAAATCAACAAAAAATGCAAGCATTCATTCATTCATTTTCCAATCCGCTTTATCCCTTTCAGGGTCACGGGGTTGCCGGAGCCTAACCCGGCTACTCATGGGCGAAGGCAGGGTACACCCCTGGACTGGTCGCCAGTCTGTCGCAGGGGCCACAATCACACACCCATGCACACTCACATCCACATTCACACCCAGGGACAATTTAGAGTGACCAGTTAACCTATGAAGCATGTTTTTGGACGGTGGGAGGAAGCCGGAGTACCCGGAGAAAACCCACGCATGCACGGGGAGAACATGCAAACTCCACACAGAAAGGTCCCCCAGCCAGGACTTGAACCAGGAACCTTCTTGCTGTGAGGCAGGAGCGCTAACCACTGCGCCACCGTGCAGCCCAAAATGCAAGCAATACAAAGAAAATTCCCAATGTTACCCTCCCCCTCTTTGACTGGTGAATCCCAGGGAGACCTGTAGATGTCAGTAGAGGGCTAAGAAAGCGGCTGTACTTGATGCACCAACCATTGTGTCCATGTGTATACAGTCCAGTTGGACAGTTCATCTCATGTCCATTAGGGAACCTCATTTGTAATCCCTCTGGTCCACACAGAATAGTAGCATTAGTCTTTTGCATCAGGTCTCGACCCAGTAGGTTTATCTGCGTCCCAAGTGAGTGGATGTAAGAATGTCTGTCCAGCCACACACGTCTGCAAAGGTGTGGTGAAAGGCAGCGGTTGTGATTTTCCTGAGAAGCCCACCAATGTAATTATTTCATTGGATGGAATTTATGCTTCAAAATGTAAGTTTTGCCATGAATTTTTCAAATCTTTTATTTTTCAATGCCAAGTTTTACTTTCACTGTCACGTTTAGCTGGCATCATTGTAACCCCATACAAACTCGAAAGGCTTCCATGGTGAGCGCGGGTTCACGGCGCCGCGGGGACGCGCTCAAACTGCTACCGCGGTAGCATTTTTCAGTGTGACTTTAAGAAAACCATTGCATAAAACAGTACAGATTCGGGTTAAAGCCACGACCACCGTTTGATACATGAGAACATCCACCGACGTCTCACTGGAGAGTTCGGCAGTTGTCGGTAGGGAGGTAGCTGATAGCGCGGGTCTACTTTCTGGGTCAACATTCTTTACTATACAGTCTATGATCAACAACATGAGGCCAAAGCGCGCTCCCGAAACCTGCGCGCAGCAGATGCGCAAGGTGCTGGGCGGCAAAGTCGAGCTGAGTGGTCGGAGAACGGACTAGACCCGGGTTCGGTGCGTGTCGGTGATGAGCTGGTCCTCCTCCGGTTTCGACCCACGCTGTTGGAACGGCCCGCTGCCCGCGCGGGAGTGAACCTCGACGGTAGGCGCGGTGTTAGCCTGGCTAGCTAACTTAGGCTAAATTAGCTGGAAGTGGAACTTTGCAGAAGTTTGACAGACCCGCTGGTCCTGAGCCCTCCCGCTGAGGGCTGCCCTGCTGCGGTTACGGCTGCAGGTCGACTGGAGCGGGTCCGGCTGGAGAACACCTGACGAACTTTGGGTTGTTATGGGATGTTGTTCGCTGCCATTGCAGTAACTTTGCAAATTGTAAACACAGAGACGAGAGCAGGAGACTTGGTGATGGAATGAAGCGGTACAGGTGAGGCAGAGAAACAGATGGAAGGATGTGCAGCAGGTTAGGATGTTCAAAGACGGAGATTCTAGTGTTATGAAAGGACTTTGAAGATCTGATGAATATCAAAGTGATAGGAAGGGAGACATGCAGAGAAATGACAGAGAAACAAAACTGATGGGTCACTGAAGTTATGGGAAAGAGTAGAAGAAGACAGACTGATGAGGTCAGAGGAACATTTGTAAACAACAGGATTGTTTCATGCAGACAAAGAGAACCACAGATGTTTGCTATGAAGACGTTTCTGCAGAAGAACAGAGAAGGTCAGAAGAAGCTGATTTGTGTCTTTGTAGATCTACAGAAGGTGTATGACAGAATCCAGACCGAGGAGCTGTGGTTTGGATGTGGAAGTCTAGAGTGACAGAGAAGAATGTTGGAGATGTTCAGGACATGGATACGAGCTGGAAGACAGTGGTGAGATGTTCAGTATGGCTGACAGAGGGGTTGAAGGTGGAGATGGAACTGTTAAAGGGTTCCGGTGTGATGTGTGACTAAAGAGTTTCATCCAGAATAAAAGGAAAGGTGTAACAGACTGTGGTGGGAGCAACCATGTTGTTGGTTTAGAGCAGGGATAGGCAACCCCAGGCCTTGAGATCTGCATTCCTGCATGTTTTCCAATTCTGTGACATGTTCTAATTGGCTGGACACAGCTGAACCAGGTAATCAGTCATGAGTAGTCCACTGGCTATAATTGAACATGCGTTAAAGTCGCTGGCTGATACTTGTTCAAAAGTCTGTCTAAAAAATCGGACTCTCCCGCCGCGTGTGGGAGGAGTTTAACTCATAAAACGCAGATGATGAGAGACCAGGTTTATTTATTCTACAAAAAACATTGGTAAACATGTTTCCACATCCTGGTTTTTCCAGATTTTCCTGTTTTATGGATGTCTCTACTGTGGAAAAAAAACCCGGCTGCTGAGGGGAGGGAGGGAGGGAGGGGGAGTTTATTGCAGCAGCAGGGGACACTGCAGAATTTAAAGTTGTTCCATCCATCCTATTTGTTTTAAAGATGCAGCACCCAATGATGCACTTTGGTTCATATGAGCATATTTAGTATTTTTTATATAAGAATTTCATAAGATCTAAGATGTTATTTGTGTTTTGTCTTTATAAATAAGCCTCATTGAGCACATTTTTGATGTAATGTATATGAGTGTTTGTGTTTTGAAGTACTTGATATATGTTTTATTAAAAATATATGTTGTAAAGTGATTAAAAAAACAAATTTTTAGCTTTAATCAAGTTAGTTTTCCTTTTTTTCACCCTTTTTACTGATCCAAAAAAGGATCTGAACAGTGACTCTAAAGCCTTTACACAATCTGAAACGTGAGTTTTGCAATCTGCTACACCCCCAATGTCGGTTATTTGGAGATACTTTGGTTTCAGGACAGGCAACATTCTCCAAACACATGTACAAAGCATAACATCTTGAAAACCATAAATATTGAAAATTAAACTGTCACAGTGAAATGAAAATGTATTAGTATTTTTGTTTTGCCATTTATCGCAACTCATACCATCATTGCAATTTCAAACACAGATATCACATATCGCAGATTTTTCTCTTATTGTGCAGGCCTTGTATAAAGTGATGCTAGATATGCTCTGTATTGATCAAAAAAGCTTCTAGAAGCTTTTCTTTTTAGTCCAAACTTCAGCTCAGTGAAGCTATTTAAAGTCCCACTTTAAAAATCTTTTCAAGTGGTCTTTTAATTATGATTCTGCTGTTTTTAGCTAAAATTAAAAAAAACCTGAGTCGTTTTCTGGGACATAGTTTCTGCAGAGCAGCAGGAGTTCATTAGAAATTCGCCTCTGAGTTGTGGTGGGACTGCTGGCGTGGAAGTAACCCTTCACAGAAATCCAATCAAATCTTTTACATTCTCTCCCGCTAGCTTACAGCCCCTCACAACCCAACCTGGCGGTGAAACAAAAATGGCGGCAATATTGTAGCAATCCAGCTCCAATATTGGCCGTTCACAGATCTATTTGTTTCATAGGCCATAAAAACAATGGACATCTCAACCCCTCCCCTCTCGTATCCCCAAACAGGAAGTTCCTGCTGGTTCCAAGAGGTCAAAATCCCAGAGACTTTTTTTTTAGAAATAGACATTTATTACTCAATCATTTTATTTGTCAGAAAATCATTCTTGCTCTGATACCTTCTTCTTAACATCTTCTTTCTAAACTTAATTTTTTCAAAGATATTTTTTCTTTTTCACTAGTTATAAACTGTGACCAATCAGAAACCTCAGTAAAAGCATGTGTTTCCCGCTGGCCCGTCCTCAAACGTGTGATTGACAGATTCTCCAGAGCCGCTTTCAGTGGAAGGGGTGGTTCCCCCATAAACGTGACTTAGACCGACTTGCTGTCGTCTAGTTTCAAAATAAAAGTGCAATATGAAGAAGCAATGGTGACGCATTTGGCGAGAGCCGGAGATAAGGCAAGACAAGTCTATTTGTACGGCACATTTCATGCACAAGACAATTCAAAGTGCTTTACATAAAACATAAAAGAAAGAAAGAAAACAATCAAAATATCAATGGTGTGATCATCACAATAAGATTTAAAGAACGTTAAAAAGAAGTGAATTTCAAACCAGCATAGATAAACAGTGCGGATGTAAACTTTTGAATCCAAATGAATCAAATGCAGCTGAGAACAGGTGGGTCTTTAATCTGGATTTAAA
>BSAI01004348.1:0-37654 GCA_036245035.1 Adrianichthys oophorus | reverse complement strand
CAGGTGGGTTTGACTCTGATCAGGTGGGTTTGACTCTAATCAGGTGGATTTGACTCTGATCAGGTGGATTTGACTCTGATCAGGTGGGTTTGACTCTAATCAGGTGGGTTTGACTCTAATCAGGTGGGGTTTGACTCTAATCAGGTGAGTTTGACTCTGATCAGGTGGGTTTTGACTCTGATCAGGTGGGTTTGACTCTAATCAGGTGGGTTTTGACTCTGATCAGGTGAGTTTGACTCTAATCAGGTGGGTTTTGACTCTGATCAGGTGGGTTTTGACTCTGATCAGGTGGGTTTTGACTCTGATCAGGTGGGTTTTGACTCTGGCTTTGGGGAGGGATGATTGTCTTAAGATTTTAAAAAATTCAATAAAGACAATCTACATAAATAATAAATCTACATAATTGTTTTGATCGCGATCAGAACTTTGTTCTTATTCTACCATGTATTTTTCTCTGAAGGTTTGATCTTTAAGAGTTTAAACAATAGAAGCGTGAAAATGTTTGTATCTGTCTGAGAAAAATCTAAAATGTGTAGTGAAGAACTTGACAGCCTTAAAACATTTAGAATAATTGGATTTCAATTCAGTTTGATTTTCTAGACCAAAATCCCAACCATAGTTTTCTCAATGGGCTTACAGTTCTCCTGTTGTTGATTATTTTGGAACATAACTCCCGCCATAAACAAGGGGAACACTTTGTGAAAACCTGCGAAACCCTGTAAAAACACTTCAAGCAGAATTGCTATTTTTTTGTCAACTGAAAATAAATTGATGTGTTTAGGTGTTTCAAAAATGCCATCTATATAGTTCTTCCAATGTTGAGAGGTTTCATTTGTAATGATTAAACCCAAGGGTATAGTGAGCAGAATTCTGAGAAATAGTTCCTGCTTTGTTGAATATACAAAAAAATTGTTCAGTATTTCGTTTCTTTAATATGAATAGAAGAGCGCGCCTGTTCTTATTATCTGAATGTGTAAATTTAAATGTCAAAGTGCGCCCTCTGCAGCACGACACTCTAGCTGTGGAATACAAGAAGTCAAAAAAGCAATTTAAGTGAATCCCACAAAGGGAATTAGGAGTATTTTTCCGTCTAAAGCTCATCTCAAGCTCAAACTACTTTAAAATTAAACCATTTAAATTCATCCCACCAAATTACGGATTGCATTCACCATGAATGTATTTTAAACTCAGTTCTATGGAGAGAAAATAGCATCACTCCCCAGGGCCTCACACTCCTGCCTGCTGTCGCCGCATTTGCTGACCAGAGCTACGTGCATGACTGAGTGTAGAAATGGCAGGGAGCCTGCGTTTGCAGACTAGGACTCCCTGCTCTGGTTTGGTCTGAACGCAGCAGCAAAATGCAGTAATAGCAACCTGAGGCTCTTATAAACACCCACAAAAGTTTCTTGATTCTCATCACTCTTGCTGCTGCGCTTTCCCTGCAGCGCCTTCGCTATAGAACTCTTCCATGATCAGGTGGTGTGAGGTCCTCCTCGACACCCACAAAGCAGCGAGGGTTGATCAGCTCACCGGACCACCGGTGTTTAGAAGCTCCGCTTCTCCACACCCAGGGAGCGGACTCTTTGACTGCCTGCTTGCCCCAGAGAGCCGGGCATAGAGCTCAGCGACTCTGTCCGCTCTCTGGGTGTCGAGGAGGACCTTCCACCACCTGTTTGCGAAGAGTTCTGTGGCGACGGCGCTGCAGGGAAAGTGCAGCGACAAGAGCCATGAGAATAAAGAAACTTTGGCATTGAGTGTTTTCAAAACGCATATTTAGACATTTTTTATTTTAATTATCTCACCAGATCTTATTCACAATCTAAGTTCAGAGCGGCTAAGAAAACTCTGATGACCCAGCATTCCACCAGCATTTAAACGCATCACACCAGTCTTGGAGTCGTGAAGAGTCTCACATGAGATTTGTGCGTAATTTTTAAAGATTTGTGTGTGTAGTTAGTTTGAAGCTGTTGTCATTTTAAGTTGTGCGTGTGTAAATGTTATTTTGTATTTTTAAATTTGGTATTTTTTGTACTCATGCACAAAATGTATTTTATGAGTTACAGATCAGGAATTACTCACGCACAAATGAGGGTGATGCTAATTTCTCTCTATTCAATTCCAATCTCTCATACAAACTATAACAAGTATTGGTTTAGGCCGAGCTGTTGCGATGCTAAGCGGTAGTTGGTGTCAGAGGATGCTAACCTGCGATAAAAAGAAAAAGACAAAAAAGAGGAAATCATAGCAAGAGAAATGTGAAAAGGACAAAGGTATGATACTGAACATTATTAATGTTTTTATTGAAGTCTAAGACATCATTATTTAACATACACAATGAAATTACCCGAGTTAGGCTCAGGCTGTTGTTAGCTTGTACTTTTAATGTTTAGTTAATTCAAAATCATTACCTGCAGCTAATTTAATAGAATTTGATTTTCACCAACATCCAACCGATTTTAAAGAATTCCTTCACTCATGATTTTATTAAAATAGCATAACACGACATGATGACCTGCTGTCACGTTAGTTAGATATTTGTAATGACATATATCCAGTACTTTGTTATTCTCAGTATTATTGGAATGACTTTGTGGAGGTTCCTCAGCTTGTTGTCAGAAATTGATTTTAGAAATACACAGCTTCAATCCTCTCTACTTTGGTCTACTCATTGTGTAAAATGTTCATTTTTCTATTCATATTAGATGCATTTCTAAAATATTTGTGGAACATTTTTAGTTTCTAAGAGAAGCAGACCAAGTGTATGGAGTATTTTCTAGGTTGATTAGTGATTTTTGTATTTTAAACCTGAATTAAACATCTGTGTGATGTTATCCTCATAATAGTTACTCTTACTTCCAGTAATTTTTATAACTGTCCTGTAAGCTGTAAACATTTACAAACTTCTAGTTGTACTCTTTATTAATCAGTATTTGTTAAAGAACTGAATTGTATGTGACGGGGTTGTGATTTAGGGTGGGAGGCCCTTTACAGGTGTGGCTGGCCCAGGGTGTCATTAGTGCCAGAACCCACACTGATTGTGTGAATGAAAATCTACGTAGTGCTTCAAAATCATCAAATATTTTGAGTTTATTTCTTATCTGCTGTTTGTAGTTGAGCTATGGTAACAAGCTTCGTGGATCAATAAAGTTTTATACTATTCTATTTTATTCTGAAGCATGTTTGAATCTCCCCTGCGACAGACTGGCGACCAGTCCAGGGGTGTACCCTGCCTTCGCCCATGTGTAGCCGGGTCAGGCTCCGGCAACCCCGTGACCCCGAAAGGGATAAAGCGGATTGGAAAATCAATGAATGAATGAATGTTTGAATCTTTAGCTTTTTCTATTTCACATAAAACTTTTAATTGATCCAGCATTTGCAAAAAGATCATTTTTACGTACTTTCAAAACTTTAAGTAATTTATTATTATATTTTCTCTAAATGAATTTCATACAATCCTCGAGTCTAAGAACTACCGCAGACGTGGCCTTTTGTGCGCCTCTTGGAACTTTACAAACATCCTCTGGGAGGAGCGGGCGTTGGAAAACGTGGATGTGGTGGAAGTGTTTGCTCCTTGTGTCTCACAGGTAGAGCAGCTGATCCAGGAAAGAGGTTGGGAGTTCATGTGGAACGAGCGTCTGGGGTACGTCCTCACCTGCCCCTCCAACCTGGGCACGGGCCTCAGGGCAGGCGTACACGTGTGCCTGCCCCACCTCAGCCAGGTCAGCCCGAGCGGGGTGCACACAGCAGCTTCTCTGTGCTGTGACGCATTGTGTTAATCCGCCAATACAAATAGTCCCAAAAGACGGAATGACAACCTGTGAAAAACCGCTCTGCAGGATCCTCGCTTCTCCAAAATCCTGGACAACCTGCGGCTGCAGAAACGAGGCACGGGTGGAGTTGACACCGCCGCTGTCGGAGACACCTTTGACATCTCCAACAACGACCGTCTGGGCAAATCGGAGGTGAGGATCCGCACGTCTTTTTCCAGGGTGGATTCCAGTCGGCTGCTGCACAGGTGACATGTCGTCTGCAGGTGGAGCTGGTCCAGCTGCTGGTCGACGGAGTCAACTTCCTGGTCGAGTGTGAGAAGAAGCTGGAGAAAGGCCAAGACATCACAGTTCCAGATCCCATTTCTCAGTTCAAGAAGTGAAACCAGAGGAGGTCAGAGGTCACGCTTCAAGGTTAACCACTCCTTCTGTGGGTGGAGTTTAGTTCCACCTGCAGATGAATGTAGACCTGTCATTCATAAATAAATGTTTACAAACACTTAGTTTTTTCCTGCTTTGTCATGTTCGGATGGAATCAGTCGTATTAAACCGTTTTGAGCTGAAGTCCGGCTCGGCCTGACATCTGGACCACAACCGTTTGGTTTGGTTTCATCTGGACTCATTTTCTTACAGAGATCATTCATTCTTCCAGAGTCCTTGAAAATTCCCAGAAGTCTGCAAAAATTAGCATGCATCAATGATCACTGGACTGGAGAACATAGATCACAATGCATTGCGTTTAAACAATGTCAGAAAATGGATTTACATTTATGAAATATCCAAGTTTTCCTCATCGGAACACTGTGGATTAATGTTCTTCACAAAATATTCATATGTATTTGGTTTGTACTTTGACATCATATTTGCCATTAAAGTAGCGAGCATGTGACTGAATTATGTTCAAATCCAGGGACTGGAACGTTTTATGGAAGTGGTTACCATGAATGTGTCTGAATCCCGTTTAGTTTTATTTTTTATTAATATCCTTCCTTGCTGTTAGAAACCAAAGGGACGAGCGTTTCATTTGTTCCTGGTGGATCCTCTCATCACATTTTGCCCATTATTTTGTTTTGAAAATAAAACGTTTCAGGGATGCGGTCGCACATCCAGGTCTTCTGTGAACGTTCCTCTTCTGAATTTGACCAGAAGTCTTTGCATTTGAAGAAATTCATGAGTCTTCTTGATAATTGGTCCACATCATCAACTGTCTATGAGAACTGGACTGAGTGACCCCGCCCCCTGGCATTCCAAACAGGAAGTACCTGCTGGCTCCAAGAAGCAAAAACCCTTTAGACTTCTATAGAGAAATAAACAGCTGTCATTCTATTGGTCAGAATAATTCTTGCTCGGATTCCGTCTTTAACATCTTGATGATCCTCATTTTTTTAAATATTTTTTTCTGTAGTTCAAGTTATTCAAGCAATAAACTGAACAATCAGACGTAATGAGTAGGCGGAGCCTACCGGCCCCCACATCCAAAAATTGTGGACATACTTTTTGTAGCCCCCCCTTGAAGTGGTAGGATGTGGCCTTCCAACAAGCTCACTCCTGGTTGGTGAGAGTAGTTGCCATGGAAACATTGACTCAGACCAATCCCTGCGTAGTGACGCCTTTTGACAAAAACCTCAGGAAGGATGTCAGTGGACCTTTGGGCAGTTCTTCTGAATCGGTACTGATGTGTGGAAACCCTGAAGTGCCAGTAGTTTTATGTTGTATGCTAGCTAAAATGCTACATGCTAAAACATTGGGGGGGGGGTGTCATTATTTTCCAGCTTCTAATACTTGTTCCCGACTTTATTTGGAATCTGAAGTTTCGTCTCAAACCAAACCAAGAATCAAGTTGTGATAGTGTGGGAGTGAGCCAGCGGTTCCATGTTGTCCCGTGATGATTATTTCAGCCTCAAAGCTCACTTTGGTCCTTTCAGTTCCAGCTTTTGGTTTGCTGTAAGACAGAACTGGACCTGGTGGTTCCGAAGAAGCTCCGAATGAAGCCAGCTCTGAAGCCCAAACGCAGTTTAAGCCGACGGAGGTGGAAGAATTTTAATTAGAGGAATATTTTCTTCAAAATACAAAAAAAAAAATCTCTCAGAAACATGTGGCTGTTTGAGAATTTTGTTTCTCTTCTGTGGACATAAACCAGCTGGATACGGGAAAAGAGAACAAAGGCCGACAGCGCCACACGCTGGTCGCAGCAATGCGTCCAAATGCGTCGACGGCTCAGCAGAACCTGAAGGTTCCTCTGGAGAACATTCAACATTTCTAGAAGCAGAACAGCAGTTTGGTTTTCTTTAATGGACTTTCTGTGATGCCACCTCAGACTGTTTTCTGGCGTTTTTTTCTAAAAAGAAATCAGTAGAAAGAAGTCAAAAACAACTAAAGGTGACGCCTAGAGGCCAGAGCCGCTACTCACCAAAAAGTCCTGCTTTTTTTTTTGGCAAACAGAAACAAAAGCCTCTATTATGGATTTGAGTGCTAAACGATGCAGGAACACAAGAATGGGGCATCTCTGTGGAACGGGGGTAAGAACAGCGCCGGGGGGCGTGTCAGTCCACAGGCCGCTTCTCGCTGTGTTTCTTTGTGAACTCCTCTGCATTCTTCATGAACTTGGCCCGGTCTTTAGTGTATTCCTCCGCCAGGTCGGTCCGGAGCGGGTGTTCGGGCTGGGGGGTGTTCACCAGGGAGATGAGACACTGAATCACTGCAACACAGAGGCAGACGCACGTCACCAACCCTCAACACAACGCCACCCTTCCTCCCACGCCAAAACACTCACCTTGGAGGGTTCTGGTGGCGGGCTTCCAGTTCTCCACGCTGATGATGGGCAGACACACCTGACCCTTCTCATCAATGTTGGGGTGGTAGATCTTTGTCTTGAAGGTGATCTTTGGGGGCTTGAAGGGATACTCTGCAGGAAAGATGATCTCGATCCGAAACGCTCCTTTGTCGTAAGGAGGACAGTCCTGAAAGGAGAACGTTCGTTATCACGGTATCCTCCATTTGGGGTGGCGGGAAAAACACCTGCATGAAGGTGAAAGGCCATCATGACCCTGAGAGACTTTGTCCCTGTTGCCAAAGCAACCAGCGCTGTCATAGCATGGCCAAAACATGCCAACAGTAGCAAACAGAACATTTCCTGTTAATCTGCAGATGCCTGTGAAAAACAAGCTTTTGTTCTGAAACCATATGACCACCATTTGTGTGAGGTCACCACAGGAAGCAACCAGAGACACCAATGAGCCAGCTAATTCTGTGGTGGAGAAAAGCAGCTTAGCTGCATTAGCTTATTCACACTGATCGTGTAAACGGTCAAAGAGTTTCAATACGTCAAAGAGCGTGTTTAAGCGTTATTTAAGTGTTGCTGGCAATTTCTCCAACATTCAAGGGTTAAATCTGCAGCATCGCTGTAGTGTCCCACTCTGACTCAAGGTGGCCCCCTCCACACTGGTGGGTTTCTTTATATGAAGATTTTTCAGGATTTGCCATAAAACATATTTTGTTCTTTCCATTGAGCTGAACTGTGCTTGGTTGCCGTGGCAACAAGGAGTGGACAGATGTTTCACCTGAACTGAGGTGAACACCGACTTTACTCGCGTCTTCTTAGTGCTTAATACTCAGATGTTAGAAGGTTTGGGGATAAATGGCCATCAGAATGGGTTAGCTGCAATGTTGGGAGTAATGGATCACAAAGTAACAAATTACTGTAACTTAATTACATTTGTCAGTAACGGAGTCATGTAATTAATTACAGTTCCAATTTCAGTAATTAATTTCAGTTACTGGACTATAGAAACTCTGGTTAATTCGGTTTTGTAGGCTCTGACATTTTCTCTCGGTTAAATGAAATGAAATGGAGATTCATTCAAAAGACTTTTTTTTAGTTTGGGCCAAACTCTCCAATGAAAGGTGTGCCGAGCAGGCGTCATTTTCAAAACCACCTGAGGCTGTAAATGCTGCCAAAGATTCAGCAACTAAGTATTGAGCAAAGGCTGTGAATACTTCTGTACACGTCATTTTCAGGTTTTTTATTTTAATGCATTTTCAACATTGTCATTATGGGGTGTTTTTAAAAGAATATTTCAGGAGGAAAACTGATTGAATCCATTTTGAAATAAGGCATCATAAAATGAGGAAGAAGTGAGGCGCTGGGAATACTTTCTGGATGAACAGTATTTGAGTGGAAAAAAGTTAAGTAAAGTAACGAGTAGTAAATTACTTTTCAACAAGGTAATGAATAAAGTAATTTTATTACAATTTCGACCCATTAACTAAGTAAAGTAATCAGTTACTTTTTAGAAGTAATTTACCCAACGCTGGTTAGCTGTTAGCTAAACACGATACGTGGAGAGGAAATGCTTCGTTCGGTTTCAGAGAAAATCTGTCAGGAAGCCGAAGTCAGTGAAGAGTGAACTGTGAGACTCGCTAAAGATCCGCTGAAACCTACGGGAACGATGAGTCCTTGCCAGGTCAAGATGTTTGCTTCGTCCGCCTGGATGTTGCGGAAATGCTTCATCCCAGACTTACGGATGTCTTCAAGTTCCTGAAACCGCAGAGAGGAGAGAATGTCAAACAGAAGAAGTGTGTTCTCCTCCAGTTAGAGCAACAATTGATGTGGAACCGAGGATCCATCCAGACGCTGATGTCACAGGAAATTAAATTAAAAGTTTATCACAAAGACCAAACTCCTGACAGAATCGGTGGGACATGGACATGTACAGGGAGGTCAAACGTGGAACGTCACTGACTTTTTGACGCCACGGGAGTGGACTTACGCTGATGGAGGTGGCGAGAGGAACTGCCTTCTCTGCAGGAAGCAGCAGCCAGAGCGCCACGAGCGCGTGCAGTTAATAAACAACGGAGTTCTGAGACGAGCCCGATCAGAAAGGGTCGCTGCACTACTGGTTCTGAGCGACCTGACGCCGTACCGAACAGCCACGCTGAGCGTTACTGAAATGCAGTGCAGCCTCCGCTCAAATGCAGCCGCAGAACTAAGAGTTGGTTCTTTACATTCATTTTATAAGGATTTAATCCAATCGGATTGGGTCATTTTTGCACAGGTTTGGACCAAAGGAAAAAGGGGTTTGAACTCGATAAAGATTGAATCTCCATCCAAAGCCTTTTTTGAACTTCCAATATTCTCACATTCTGAATATTCAGCATTATACTTCTGTTTGTGATGTTTTACCAATTAGAAATAAATACATTTAATAATAACTTTTAGGACAATTACAATTCAGACGTAATATTTCACTGTCTAGATAAATTGATCTCTATCAAAAATGAAGTTAAATTTACTTCATTTAGTTTATAAATGGTCAGGAAATGTTTATGAAGTTAGAAACAAACTAGGGAAGCTTTATCATTTGGAATTTGAACTGGGTAAATTTTCAGACACATTTTACGTCCAACTGTTTTGAATTTTTACCACAGTTTTTGACGTTCCGGGAACAGGAAGCTCCAAGGAGAGATGGACTGTTGGGGGAATTCCTGACTCAAAGTTCAGTCGTGAAAAACCAAAAGTGAAAGAATTTCTCTCCCATCAGAAACTGATTCTGCGGGTCTGTCACCATCATGAGAAGACCTGAAACCTCAGCAGTTCAGCTGGAAGGACTCGAATCTGCGAGAGAGCCAATAAAGGTTACACCACCAGAAACTTCCCGTTCAAAGCAGTTCAATTTCTCTGGATCCTTTCAGGAATCTGTAGCACGAAAGCTTTTCCAATGACCTGAAAATGATCCGAGTGAAACTCAGATCCACTTTACGAGCAGACAAAAGGATGAAGATCGAAGAAAGACATGAAAATCTTTATGGATCATTAAAACAAAGAATTGAGAGGCGGTACAAAAATGAAACAGAAAAGAAATTACATTGCTTTGGTTTCAAACAGCAGGGTTCTCCTTTTACTGTTAACAACTTTTTTCCTTCAAAAAGATAAAAATTTCCCCCAAACCAGCAGGAGTCCTGAAATCTTTATTAATTACATGACAAATAATTGACTGATGGTTTTTAGTTGCTAAAAGCTTCACATCCGTTTCATGGATTCCATTTTCCTGCATTTGCTTTGAAAACCTGCCGAAGATCAGAGCTTCTTGCTGTGAAAACTAATGGAGGGGCACAAAACAAGACTTATTTCATAAACGCTGACTTTAGGTGACGCTGAAGTTTAATGAAAATTGGGGGTAGAAACTTTTTAAAGCAGGTTGAAGCATCACAATCATGGTTTAATCTCTGTTCTGATGGGGTTTGGAACCATCAGACCTGCTGGAAGGACAGGAACACTGGGCTTTTATGCTTTTTCTTTGATCGGCATCTTAAATAGAGTTTTCTCCCCAGAATTCAAAGGTATTTATTATATGTATTTGTTAGGATTGTTATTGGAAACAATCCTTATGTCTCTTGTTTTTACCCCAAAATTTTACATTTCTGTTTCATTTTCCCCCTAACATTGTCTTCAGGTCCTTAAAACTTGATCATCAGTTTGTATAAATTTGAACGTTGATATCACGATTTCTTTCACCTCAGTTTCCCTGAATTTGATGTAAAAATCAGCAGAAGATCAAGACAGAAAACCAATAAAGATGCACAAAATAGAAATTGTCATGTCATAAACGCTGACTTTCATTTGTACAATTAGGTGTAGAAAGTTTTTTTTTTTTTTGGTGGCTTGATGGATTACAGCTGAGATTAATTCTGACAAGACATTCTAGCAAATATGAAGATGAAACAAAAAATGATGTGACATCTTCCAAACCCATCTGAGCAGATGTGTTGGTAGGACAGTAACACTGGGCTTTTATTTTGAAGATTTTCTTCACATTTCCTTTTTTCTTACTTCTCTGTTAGGGCCTTAAAATATATTTTTCAAGTGGATATTTCCCATATAAGAAAGTTAAATATGTTTCTTTGTTATCAAAGGAACACGAAACGTATGTTGTTTTCCTTACCCATAATTCATAGGTTTCTGTTTCGTTTCTCCTCTTAAATTGTCTTCTGGTTCCTAAATCTTGTTGTTTTGGTGTGAAGTCTTCAAGTTTAAACACCACGTTAGTTAAGTTTAAACTTGACGGACACACGAGGCCCCGTTATTTGGTGCTTTCCCGCAGCTTTTGCGGGATTTACAGCGTGAACGGCAGAAACCTGATCCGTAGCAGATTATTTATCTGCCTGCTCAGCTGGCCAGTGACGTCACAGGGCGTCGTGTTTTCTGCTCGGGCGTTTTTCTGCCCGCGAGCGCGGAAGCATGGAGCACGCCGCAGCTGCACGTGGAGGCGCCGAGCGGCGGCTTGCCGGACCTCCTGCCTCTGTCACCGTCCGCCGGCCGTCATTATCCCGTCGTTTCGTCGGACACCGCCAGCATTCGGTGTTTTCTCCGCGTGCACGCGCACGTGGATCCGCCCAGAAACGTTTCAGGCGTTTTAAAAGTCCGTTTTAGTCAAATAAAGTGCTAAACTCGCGTTTCTTACCTTACACAATCTCCTGGTCGAAGTCATTGTAGGCTGATTTCGTCTCCTTCTTCCTGTTTCTCTCCGCGGTGAGTGCCTCTGCTCCTTCTTTTCACCTCAGGGTGACGGAGACACCCGGCGGAGGTACCGCCCCCTATAGGGCAGGAGGCCAACTGCAGGCGCAGAGGGGGATTTCACAAAAGCGAAACCGAATTCAAACAAAAACATTTTCACACCGCATTGTTTACACATTCAGAGAAAAGAATGAAGCATCAACAACGAAAACACCAAACAAACGACTTTAAAATTATTTTAAAAACATTCCAAAAACTGTTTATTTTAAACACACAGGAATATGAACACACCAAGAAAAAACAAAACAAAAGAGCTTTTTCTTGAAACATGAAAAATGATAGAACATTTAAATAAAACTGAAAAAACAAAAACGAGAGAAAACAGGAATTCTGTCCCGGAAAACACAAAGTAGGAAATAAAAAAAAAAAGAACAAATAAAAAAGATAATTTAAATTAAAACAAACACTCAGCATTTTTTGTGCTTTTATTGTTCTTATTATTAGGAAGAAAACAAATACATCTCTAAAAATAGATTTTTAATGCTTTTAAGTTATTTATAATTGATTGAAAATATTTTTCTGATTACTTTTTTTCAATTTTTGGAAACAAATTACAATCTTTTTATTTTAATTCTGCAAACTCACTGACATCAAAATACCAAAGTCATTATAATTATGTAATTTTATTTTGCTTCTATATATTTGAATCTGTAGAAATCTTCAAACACTTTTCTCGTAGCAGTAAAATGAAGCATTCACAGCATGGCTGTTCTTTCCCAAATCCTCTGAGTTTTTACTTTTTGTTTTAGCACTTACAGGGTTTCATTTCAGGTAGATAATAACTGATAATGAACAGAAAATGATCAGCATAACTGACGTGTCCTGTCAGAACACTGGTCAATCTTTGTAGTTAAGTTTCTCTTTTGATTTCCATTTGACTCATTTTTAAAGACGTCCAAGCTCTTTTGTACTTTTATTTTAAAGGATTGAGGAACTTCAAAACATTCAGAATAACTTTTTTTTTTTTTTGCATGGCGGTGTAGTGGTTAGCACTCTCATGAACCTGGTTCAAATCCCGGATGGGATCTTTCTGGAGTTTTCCCCATGAACTCTGTTTTTGTAGCGTCCTTAGGTGTGATTGTGTGAGTGCGTGGTTGTGTCTGCGACAAACAAGCGACCTGCCCAGTGTGAACCCCGCCTTTATCCTTCACTAGTTGGAACTGGAACCCCGTGACCCCGACAAAGAACAGGAGGTTTAGAAAATAAAATGCTATCTACTGTCGCCATCTACTGTCCATAAATGGTTATTACATAATTGAGGATCGTTATCACCATTCTGTGGTCAGAAGACAGAAAATTGGGCCCTCTGAACACGCCTATATTTTCTATCACAAACACTGTGGATTATAGTAACAATAAAGAGTATTTCTAATCAGGTTTCAGTAATGTTTACTCATAATATTTAATATGTTCAGTAGAACTCAAAGATAACGTTCAGTAGTGGTACCATGAGACTTTAACAAATCAAAATAAGGTTAAAAGAAGCTCAGTTCCCTTTTGACCATGGAAACTTTGAGATTTTTTAATTGACTTAAGTTATCGCGCCTTTTCTATTTGGCATTGTAAATCCAACCACATTAAATGGGATTTGTCACGACACCCACACGTGTCTGCTTTCGAAAATGTTCAATAATCAAAAAAGGATCTGTCTCTTTGTTGTCTAATTGTACGTTTTCTGACACTTATTTTTCTATAGACTATTCAGGTCCATTGATGCCGCAGGTTTCCACTTGAGTCAGTTAAGTCAATTGTCACAATCTGTTAAATTTTTAACAGTTTCGATCATTTGGGGTTTTAAATGGGATTTTTTCTGTATTTAATATCATATCTGTCTTTCATAATAATAATTATTAATCATGATGTCAGTGAGCTATTGAAATAATAATAAAATTACAGTTTTTAGCATTTAAATAAACATTTAGAGTAATCTGCTAACATTTTCTGTCCACGCGGAGGTTTCCTCGCGGGGGACGGGGTGAACAGTGACGTCACAGCTTTTCCAAGATGGCCGCGCGAGTGCTCAAGTGAAGCTAACTTACAAATAACAAACAAACGTTTGCCTCGCGCTCGAAGAATGGCACGAGCGCTTTTGTTTGCGTTTTCACCCTGAACTGTCGATGTCATGGAGTAAAACTGTACAGGTAAGAAACACGCCATCTTACCGGGTTAGCCCGCCGGCTGTTTGTGTGCTTGCTTGTTGTCGGAGCTTTACCAGGCTAACTTTAGCCTCATCTGCGTTAAGCTCGTTAGTTCTGGGGCTGGAGGTCACTTAAGTACGACCGCTTTGTATTTAATGGGTGGTTAAATAAATCGGCGTAGAGTGTCGTTTGATTTTTTTTGGGGGGGGGATTAATCGTATCGTTTCAATGTTTATTGTTAGCTTGTTTGCTTTTGAGAATGAGACTCCGGAGTTTGTCTTTAGTTTGAATAAACAAGCGGTGCGAAATTGAACTCTTTAAATTTCGCGGAGTTTAACAGAATAGAAACTGTTTGATTTGGATGTCTGGTGTTTCAGTGACGTGTGCAACCTGCGGAAATCAATGTCTAATCAGTGAACCTTCCCGTCATATGGCAACCCAGAAGGGCAAAATTCAACCGAGTAAAAGATGCTCAGCAAGTTCAACAATTTAATAAAAAATAAGTAGAATTTTCATAGAAGCTGGTTAAAATAAAAATGCGGATTTGAAAACTAAAATATTTACTCAATGCTGACACTTTTTATTTTGAAATATTCCATGTATTTGCTAGTGAAGGTTCTCATTTATCTAGAGCATCATGGCGTCTGGACTGAAAATCTTGCTTGAAACGTTTCACCAAGTGGTTTCATTATCTTCCTGAAAATCCAGATTATAACAAATTGTTCATGTTTGTAGTTTGCCGCTGGATTGGGATTAGGTCACGTTCTGATGTCACGGGTGATACAACAGTTTCTGTAACCTTTTGATATCAGTGACTCTGACTTTGCTGGTATGGAAGCCCTGAAGGGTGAAACTCAAAATCCCCAAAATAGAAAAAAATAAATAAACTTCAAAACTATTCTTCAACTTTTCAAATTTTAAATTCAGTGAAGTGTTTACCTATTTACTCCACAGTATTTTAACTGTATCCTATTTATTTGTATGCTACGTTTGTGTTTTTTCCTTTCTAAAAATGCTTTTGTTCATTATTTGGTGACGTTGGCGTTTTGAGGCGTGTTCTGTGTGGTCTCCATCATTGGTTCTGACAGCAGAGGCGGGTTGTTCATGTGGCTTATGGAGATGGTTCTCCTGTTGTCCCTTTCTTCGTCAGGGGTGGTTCTTGTTCTGCTTTGTTTTGAGGTCTGAGTTAAAGGCAAAACCCTGATCACATGTTGATATTTTTCTAAACTTATAAAGCACGTTATGCTCCAATTACAATTTATTGTTGTTTTGTATTTCTAGTCATTATGCAGACTACAGTTGATATTCTTTCTTTAGGTAGAGTAACTCCCAGTCACTGCATGGTTTTGTTCTGGTTGGCGCAGTTCTGACTTCCTCTTTCTTGTCTATTTATAACCTCAAAAACACTTGGTTACTGAGTGAAGGAGGCGTTCACGCCGTCATTGTGTTATGAAACATTCCTGTCCTTCTGGGAAGAACTTTCTAACAGGGCAGTAAAAGTCAGGTTCTCTGGGTGAATAAAACATTTTTGAAGCAAAGACAGAAGAAGTCAGACCGGCTTTAACATTAAACTGTCATCAAACACTCAAAGTCCTGCTTTGGGCTTTGAGTCTCCAGTTTACTGGGTTTATTTTCCGACAAATCACAAAGTGAACAACAGCAGCAGATTTCAGTTATCAGACTGCTGGTTAAGGTTGTGGTGTGAATCTGGTTCAGTTTCGATCTAGTTCTTCTGTTTCTGCTGAGCCCTTTATGGATTTCTTCAGTCTGCAGATCAGTTCTTTAGCTTCTTGCTGCTTTGCCTTTAAAGTTTGCTGTCTAAATAACCTAGTTTCTTCTGTGAAGTCTGACCCACAGAAACACGATGCAGTTTACAGGTGAGTTCAGGTTTGGCTGTGAAGGTCACCTCTCATTTTAAAGTTAAAGTCCTGTTAGTTGTCACACATCTAGGAGTGAGAAATAATACTAACAAATTTCAAAAATGTAACGATAGTCTATCCTCTCCCATTATAGCCCCTTTGAGACTTTGGAGGGCACATCTCACAGTGTGCGCTTAACTTCAGAATAAAACTGATCAGGTGTGCTGCAGTGTCCTGCACGTCTATGTCGCATCCAGCGATAATGAAAGAAAGTCAAATTCTTTTGTCTTCTTCTGCAGCTGGACGTGTATATGCATTTCCTTTTCACCAGTACAGTGTTCCCTCGTTCATCGCGGAAGTTACTTTCTAAGAACAACCTGCAAAGGTTTTTTTAAGGCTGCAAAAACTCCTCACTACATACTTTCTCCACTTTTCTCAGACAAACATGAACATTTTCACATTTTTATCTCTTCTATGAACTCTCAAAATTCAAACCTTCATGTAAAAATAAGTCCAGTTTTATCGAATGAAAACGAAGAGCTGATCGCAATTAGAGCTGTTCATATCTGTACAGGAGACATGAATGATGTCACCCTCGGTTAGTCCAGTTCTCAGATACAATCAATGGTTCTGAATATGCATGTTTTTTTTTTTTTTTTTTTTGTAGGATAAAGTTGGATTTTGAATCATTGACTGTGTAAGAGAGAACTGGACATAGTGAATGTGACATCACCCATATAAAATGGTTTACTTCCGATTCCAACCAAATGAAGTCAATTTAGTCGCCAGTGGACAGTCCAGTTCCTTGAGACAGTCTATTGTTCCAACATGGGAGTCGATGAGAATGTGCTTCTGTCTGAAGTCTGCTTCCACTGGTCATTTGAGGAAGGTAATCATTTGGTTCTGACGTCACAGAACACAAGTCAAGTAAAAATAAACACTCAAAAATAACTTCAATTTAACTTTTTACAACTAATCTGCAGTTTTGGTCAAATAGGACTTTGGATCGTAAACCATGAAAAACATGCCGTCTTTCATTGTAAACAATCTATTGAAAGACTATGAGAGGAGGTGATCCCTCTCCTCTCTGAAAGGAGGAAACACCTGACCTCCTTCTGAATCGCTTGAATTCAAATGTCCTTTAGTTATTTCAGTTGTAAGAACTTGCCCTTTTCAGAGAAGGAGCCGGGGACAGGCCAACACTTTCTATCTGAACAAACTGGTTTCTGTTTTTAGCTTTTCTCTGCTCCTCCAACAGCTTTTTTCAGGTGATGAAAATCTTTGCCAAATATATTTTCAGAAAGTTAATCTGCTCTGGACTGTCTTAACCGTCCTCATGAAGAAACGTTTCCACTCCTCATGTTTTAAACTGCAGTTCAAGAAAAACATGAGCAAAAATATTCCTCTGTGATCCTTTCTGAACCACCAACCGCCTTCTGCTTCTTCACAGCTCATGAAGATGGAGCAGCTGTTGAGGAGTTCTCCTCTCGTCTGATGCTGCCGTTGGCCTGCAGGGACTGAAAGGATCCGGTCCTTTGGAGCAGCGCAGCATGGACAGCTTCTTCAAAGCAGCGGTGTGTGATCTGGACAAACTGCTGGACGACTTTGAGCTTAATTCTGGTAAGATCTGATTCAAAAAACAGTGGCTCTGACGAGGTGGACCTCCATTCAGCGAGTCATTTTTTAAAGTTTTGTGTGTACATTTTTAGCAGTCATTGAAATTTGAATGGTTAAATTATAGCTAAAAAGAAGGAATTAAACTTTTGAGCAACAGAAAAAAAGTCAAATCTGTTGATTGATGCTGAACATCCCTTATGGAGCTTTTATTGTTTTATTCTGTCCTGCTGCCACAGTAGTTCTGGACTGAAGGACTGAATGGTTTTTACATTTCTTCTTTTTTCCTGTACCTTTGAGCAAAACTTCACAGCTGCCACAGACTCAAAAATATGCACACACCTACTACCCAATAAAAATGAGTTTTAGGCATAGTGAAGATTTGAACTTACTGTAGGATGGCCACAGGACCAACGGCTTAATGTGTGATTTGGTGATTCTTCACAATTTTGCACAGTTTGGGAAAATAACTGAAGTTCAAGTGATCTTTACAAAATTTCACAGACATGCTGCCAGGTTAAGTCTAAAGGTGAAACTGACTTGATTCAGAACAACAAATGTGATATTGCACAGATACTTTGAGTGAAAACTATTATTAAAGGTATAAACGACCAAATCTAAACTGAGATGATGCTCCGCCTTCATCTTCAACATAATCTGCTACAAAACCAGGGTAGACCCACCACCCTTCCCTAGTCAATGACCTCCTTTTTTATAAAGGTGGAATAAATCAGTTTAGTTGTGGGGTTCGTTAGAAAAAGCTTTTGTGTTGAAGTCGGTCGTTTGGTTATTAAAGTTAAGCTTTTCTGCTTTCAGACGAGCTTGAGTGCAGACCGGCATTCCTGAAGGCCCCGCCGTACCCCTTCTCCTCTCTGGGATCATCCTCGAAGCCCCCCGCCTTCCTGCCGAGCCTCCCGGACCTCAGCTCTATCCACTATGGTTCTGCCAGCAGCTGCCTGGACGGCCACGGCGCTCGGATATCCGGCTCTCAGGACTGTGAGGTCGGAGGTCGTCCTCTCACAGGAGTTGACCTTCTCTCTTCTGTGGATCGGGGCACGACCAAAAGCTCTGCCCCTCCCTGCCCAGACCGTGCTCTGAAACCGGTGTGCGACCTGGTGAACGACACCAGCTCCGCCATGCTGGTCCGGACCAACAGCCACGATGCGTTCAGTGAGCTGGAGGCGGCAGAGATGCAGCAGCAGGAGGATGAGGAAGTTCTGCTGGTGGACTTTAGCAGCCCCGTTGTTACGGAGCACAGAGGAGCAGGCCCTTGCGGCGGCGAGGAAGGTCAGAGCTGCTCAGAGAGGCTGCTGAAGCTAAGCGGCGGGTTCTCTGCCTCCCTCAGCCTGCTGGATGTCATCCTGCCTGCAGCTGCAGACCAAGGATCTGAGCTGTCAGAAGAGTCTCCGTCCACCACAGACTCCGCTGATGGGGCACAGGCTCTGGGCTCGGCCAGCTCAGACCAGGAGCTGCAGATTTCTGTGGATTCCCAAGAGTCAGACCATGATGACGGCACCAGAGAAACCAGCTCAGACAAGCAGGACCAGGACACCAAAGTGGCGTCTCCTCTGGAGCTTAGAGGCAGAGCTTCTGATGGTGGAGCGCTCGGTTTGTCCAGCACACGACTGGCTGCGTTCCGAGCCCCCACGGGTTCCAGGACTTCAGAGGATGGCTGTGAGGAAGAGGCACCAGAGGAGGAAGATGTGTGCGAGAGCACCGAGGCAGACTCCCTGATGGTCTCCAACGCCCTGGAGGAACGCGCTGATGCGGATCGGATCGCAGAGGTCAGACTGTCTCCAGAAGGACAGCAAGTCTGCATTGAGCCTGCAGCTGCCGCGCCCCCCCACAGACATGTCCCCTGATCGCTCTGAAACCATCTCCCTGGACCCCCCAGAATTTGGTTTTGAGTATCTGCCAGAGAGCGACCAGGCAGAGCTGCTGGTCACAGACGAGGAGCTGGACGCCTTTCTGAAGGCGCATGCTGAGGCGGAGCAGGGCACTGGGGTGTCCTACTGCAGCGAGCCTGAGTCACGCTCAGGCCTGGGGGGCCGGCTCGAAGACCGGGAGCTGAGGATGTGCGGTCAGGAGAGGCAAGAGGATGTGGAGGGTAGGGCCTCTCCAGAGAGTGATCAAGTCTGCGTCTCTGCAGATGGAGGTTCTGATCAGGCCGCTCCGCCAGGATCAGA
This sequence comes from Adrianichthys oophorus, assembly GCA_036245035.1. Classification (NCBI taxonomy): domain Eukaryota; kingdom Metazoa; phylum Chordata; class Actinopteri; order Beloniformes; family Adrianichthyidae; genus Adrianichthys; species Adrianichthys oophorus. The sequence goes on along the minus strand of BSAI01004348.1, from coordinate 18,517 downwards.
AAACTCCTGCACGCCACGCCAGGAACGCTCCTCTGGTGGGAACCGTTCTCTGACTAGTCCTGATCAGCAGACCTCTTATGGAGGTGCCAGACCCAAACTCACACACCACCTAACCGCAAGACCTCCACCAGCAGGAGAGGATGAGGAGGAGCAGGTTCAGGCACTCAGTCCTCCTCCAGGATCAGCAGAGAACGAGGACAGTTCCATCACCAGTCCTGTCGAGGAACACCCCAGCCCTCCGTACCCCTCCCAGGAGCACCAGGAGTATAGCGTGGGGTACGAGGAGCTGTCCGAGCCCCCGCCTTATCCCGGTGAACCAATAGCAGATGCCATGGGGTCAGCCAACTGCAGGAGAGACACAGGGGATGAGCTGGGGTGCAGACAGCCTGCCTGGGTCCCAGATGCAGACGCTCCCAACTGCATGAACTGCAGCCAGAAGTTCACCTTCACCAGGAGGCGGCATCACTGCCGCGCCTGCGGAAGGGTAAGCTCCGCCCACAACGTCCACTCAAACGCTCAGCTTTGGATCAATTTCCCCCAGCAATGTGTTTCAAACTTTCATCAACAAAAAAAATCAACGTTCCTGTTTTCAATCGGCGTGATGACAGTTTGAACCGTTCAGTTCAGTGAGACAATTTTCAGTTTACTTAACAACACAAAGTGAACAGTTTTACCTTTCTATCTACTACTTTCATAGATTCTATGGCTGGAGTCTCTGTGTTTTATACTGCAGGTGACGTTATCTTCACATTCAGCTGACCACAAATCCATTTAACTTTTTCTATTTCGTGATTTTTATCACTTTAAAAAATCTGGAAAAATCCACGGTTTCTATAAATTACTTTTGTCGTCAAACAAATAGTTCTGCCTTTTTCACAAACAGTTCAGTGTTTTCTATAGAACGGAATACACTATTAAAATAAGCCAAAGACCACTGGGAACACTGAAAATAGATCAAAAGATGATCAGAGTGGGGCTGTGAAATTGGAATTCATTTTTAAGGTCCTAATAGATTGATCTCAAGTTTTTTTTTTTTTTTTTTAGATCTTCTCTGATTCTGTGCAGAACATCCAGGTTTTAGACTTCCTGTGATGGAAACGCCATTAGAAGCAGTTCAGTGTGAAGTGTGCATCATAGCTGAGGTTTCTCATATGGAAGCGTTGTTTGGAAATCTGAAGCTTTACGTTCTTTCTTTCTTTACTCAGCTTTTTTTATTTCAGCTTTAAACTTGGTTTTGTGATTCTTTTTTTCTAAAAGAAATAATCAGACGTGCCTTTAAAATACAAACGACAACGAAGGAGAGTTTCATCCAGTCTGATATGACAGAAGTTTGCAGTGATGTTAAGCAGTTTTAAAAAGCGATCAGATTCCTGAAATATGTAAATGTGCATCTCTGTCTGCTTTGCTGCTAAATGAAGTTTGTCAAATGAACAGAGATGATGATTTCCTGTAACTCCTTGTTTTTCTCTGATAAACTTTAACACTTGAGTCACAAACATTTCTGCCTTTTTCTATCTGAATCTTCTTGTGTGTGTGTGTGTGTGTGTGTGTGTAAAGAAAAGGCATATTTCACCCCAAGGTCTAAAAATAGCTCAGTCGAAGCAGAGAGCATGAGTCAGCGTTTGTGTCTGCAGCTCCTGCGTGCAGCGTAAAGCTGCAGCTAAGTCCTTTAAGGAGGTGCCATCGAAGGAGCGGCGGAGCCGCGTCCTCTTTACAGCACAGACGTCTGCTGCAGAGCAGCAGACATGTCGGGGTGCTCTCCGTGGTGACTCAGCGCTGACGTCATCCTCTGTCCTCTGTGGCAGGTGTACTGCACGCTGTGCTGCAGCAGGAAGTGTAAGCTGAAGTACCTGGACAAAGAGGCTCGAGTCTGCGTCATCTGCTTTCACATCATCAACACAGGTAAGACCGCCACTCAGCCGTCTGCAAACAGGAAGCAAACGCACTGAAAGATAAATGCTATAAACCGTTTCTGCTTTTGTTTTGAAGATTTGATTTGTTATCCTAAACCTGTAAAATCTCCATTTGATAGAAGCTGCAGTTCAGATGTTGCTTGGAGAACAAATCTTTTACTGCAGAGCCTGACACATGTTCTGATCCAAGTTTACAAACAACTTAAGTTAGAAGCCCTTTTAAATGGTAAAGATGACTCAGCAGATTTAGAGGTTTGCTGGTTTGAGATTGGATTTCATCTCGTTATTATTTTTCTAAAAGGAACTAATTTTTTTTCCCTCCATCTTTATGGTTAGGGTTTGAGCGATCTCCACAAAATTTCTTACGCATGGCACCAGGTTAAGTCTACAATCTCAGCCAAAGTTTCGTTGACCTTTGACCTCAGATCTTGACCCTAGACGACCAAAAATTAAAACGGTTGCTATGGAGATAAAACCAATAGAAATCCGCCATTTCTAAAAATTATTAATGAATTTGTCACGTGCAGCTCTCACCACGGTGGCAGCGGGTGAAGGGCATTTAGCAGGTGCTCAGCCAGTGACGGTGGGTGAGAAGGGGGCGGCGGAGGCGAGTACCAACTACAGGCCATACAGCACCACTCATGACTTTAATTTGACAGTATTTTGCATCATTTCCTTCAGCTGTGCTAACTCTTCTTAAGCTAGCGTAGCATTTAGCGCCTCCTCATCATGCATTTCACTGCGATTTAAGCTGAACTTCAGTTGAGATCCTCCAGCTGTTTTCACTTCCTACCATCTAAATGACAGAATCAAATTATGCTCCAAAGTTCTTGTGAATCTTCGGAAATAATTTTGTTTCTGCTTCGGATGTTTGGATCTTTGCTGGAACGCATTGTTTCAATCTGCCAGCATTTTTTATTTGTGATTGATGTTTTTTTATCTGAAAAATTTTGAACTTCCAGCTGGCAGTATCAGCAGAACTCTGTAACTTTGTGCTTCAGTGACAGTTCTGGTCCTTGCTGTGGTTCTGGCCCAACATGTTTCGGTAAAAACCTGTCAGGTGGTTCTCCTTTGAGCCTAAGCAAATGGAAGGAGAATTGCAGCAGGATGTCCTTGACTTGTACTCAGACACGCATGTGTTTGTGCACAGATGTGTGTTTGTGTGAGTGTATGTATGTTTCCGTCCATGCAGGGGTGTGTGCGCAGTGGTCATGTGACCCTCAGATGCTGCTTGAATTAGAAGTAAAGAGGTGATCCACTTTTGAGCCTTGTGTGGCTTCAGTGCAGCGCTGTGACTTCTCTCCGTGCACACACACGTGCACAGCACAGCCTGCTGGTAACAACCAATCAGTGCTAAGTCCCGTCCGTCCGTCCGTCCCCTAGAAAGAGAGGGTGTGGGAGGCGGGGCCTGCTGTCAGTTCAGTCTGAGGACCTCAGGATGCTGAAAGCATTTAGAGCAGAGGATGAGGTACGAAGAGCTTCTGTTCAGGACGAATGCACACGTTTACATCTGAATTTGGACTGAGGCTGCTTTGAGGATCCAAACCCACAACCTACATTTGTGTCTTTATCAGTTGAAGAGCTTTCAGTCACACCTTTATTATTTTGAGCTGTCGTGCTGATCTTCTCCTGAAAATCTTTCTGCTCTGCAGCTGCAGCGCTCTGCTTTCTAGCTGTGTAGTCGTCAGCAAGCGTTCGATTGATGAACGTCTGTCCCTTAATCAATAGAATGTGCTGACTCCGCGTTTTCTGTGAAGGAAAACCTGAGTCATAGCGAACTTCAGCGGAAGGCTCAGGAAAACCGAGCTCAAACCAAGTTCATGCTCTCTTCTTTCAGACACGACTGCAGCTTCCGTTTTTCACATATTGAGTTTGCTAGGAATGATGGGAAAATCAGACGCAGTCGTCATTTAGACAGATGAAGATGTTGAGGGAGTTAAATATTTGCAGAATCAGGAGATTGTGATTCCAGACCCAGAGTCTGACATCCTGAGTTCAAGGTTTTAGTCTCTATCCCGCACCCCCACCTGTGAACAGCAGGATCCTGTGAACCATAAGGAAGATAGAGAAAACCAACCAAGCAGAAGGTCTTCTTCACTGAACAAGAATTCCCTCCATATGGTCCTAATGATATCAGGTAGTCATGAATAGTCATCATCATCTATATGCTACAACAAAGCCATAAATCATTTCTAAGAATTTTAAATGAAGACATGAATCACATTTGGTTAAAAAGGTTCAGTAGTTCTGAAGACATTAAGGCTGTATCCAGACTGGACACATTTGGTTCACTTAAAGTGAACCAAAGTTTGTTTCCTCCTGATAATCCGGAACAAAATTTCAGTCTGAATGGACCCAAGTGAACCCTGGCCTGAGACACAGCAACTCATTGAAATGTGGTCGGATGAATGCAGGTTCATTAAAACGTCTTTGAAAGTGATATACATTGCTTATCACTGTTTTCCCAACAATCTCTCTGTCATAAACACTTAACAGTGTATGTTCTTAGCCATTGTCTCCTCAGTAACTGTCTTGCAGCATGCCTCCAGCGTACCAAAGTAGCAGTAAAAAGTGTTGTACAAGCTTTGTTCCAGGACAGGAAAGTCAGCTTGACAGCAATCTGATTACAGACCAAACGCAAGGGTCAGGACTCAATCCGAAGCAAGTTAAGCGGACTTGGACCGGACCAGATGAAATTGCCAGTCTAATTACACCCTAAAGCTAAAGCCACTAAAGCAAAACTTAACACCCAAGGAAGAATTGGAGCTAAAATTCCGATGCACCATCCCAAAAATATTAGCAACACATCCAGCTCTTGTCCTATTGTTGTACTGTTCATTTTAATTGTGTTTTATTTCTACTATATTGTTTTAACTATGTTTTTACTGTGATGATGCTTTTCGGCCCCGGTCTCATTTGAAAAAGAGGTTTCATATCAATGGGACCTCCTGGTAAAATATTGGCAATTACTGGTAATATTTTCAAAGTAAAAGTATCAAGTGTATTTGTAGAAGAAAAAAATTAGAGACTAAAGTTCAGTTTACAGACATAAGCTCTGAAAAACAGATTTTATTTTAAATAGATTTGACAATTTGAATAAAATATATGATGAATAAGAAATAAAAAAATATGAAAATCTTGTGATCAATGATGTGTCGTCACGAGACTGTCTGCTGATGGTGGAGAAGTTGTGCCACAAGGTGTCTGTAAAATGTTCGTCTAATGTTTGTGGGTTTTTCGTAAAACCAGTTTTCTGTAGGAAACTGCTGTCAGTGCAGATGAAAGGACTGCGGGTGTTTTCTTGTTGTTGTCTTTCTATGGGTGTTGCTGCATCTTCCTTTACAATCTTCTTGTCATAGATCAACTGTAGTCAGCAGAACTTTGAGGATGAAAAAACTGGAGAGAACATTTTTAGGATTTGTTGTTAAATGATCCAAAACAACAACGTTTGTTTTGTTTTCTGCTGAAGTCGACCAGGAAGTTGACAGAAAAACTTTAGAGTGACATTGTTTAAAGTGATAAATATAATTAATTTATTTCCTTTGTGTTTTGATCTGTTATGTTGATTTTGACCCCCTGTTCTAAATAAAGGTAGAAATGATGGTGATAAATACAAAATATGTAATTTATCCAGTAACCATTAAACCATTCAAATAACACTGTAAGCATTGTGATTTGATCCGAGAACTGTTGATTGGTGACTCGCCGCCTGAGTGCTGATCCACTACCACAGTGACTGAGGGTTCAGCGATGTTTCAGTGTTCGTTTCTTCTGTGTTAAAGGTCAGGCTCTGGAGCGGATGATGAGCCCCACAGGCCCCAGCCCAAATCCCAACATCCCCTCCGAGTACTGCAGCACCATCCCCCCTCTGCAGCAGGCCCGAGCCGCTGGCACCCTGAACTCACCGCCGCCTACTGTCATGGTGCCCGTGTCCGTCCTTAAACACCCAAACCATGACGGTACGCCCGCTCTAGCTTTGTTCGGCTCACAGACAAGCATCTCTGACTTCAGCTGTTTTTTCCAGCAGGTTTTCCTCGCGAACAGAAGCGAGTGTGGTTTGCCGATGGCATTCTGCCCAACGGCGAGGTGGCGGACACGACTCGACTGTCGGTGACCCAGCGCAGGAGCTCGCAGGAGTTCATGCCGGACGAAACAGCGGTGAGACCTCAGAGGCTCGCAATGGAGGCTGCAGCCACTTTCTGATTAAGAAACCCGGTGTTTTCTTTCAGCCTGTGTCAGAGGTCAGCAGCCCGGCTGAGCCGGAGGCCACCGGATCAGGGGACCTGGTTCGCCCCCCGCCGTCCGGACCTTGGGACTACACTCTGCTCTCTGTGATCGGCTCCTTGGTCAGGAGGGTTCCCAGTCTGCTGCCAGACAACGAAGACCAGCTGCCGCCGCTGCTCATCATCACCGGAGAAGATGAAGAAGGAGGAGGTCTGACAGCATCCAGACTATCAGCAGAACCCACCGTTCTCTTGTGTTGGACAGGAGGACACACGGTTCTCCTGTTCTGGACAGGAGAAGCTTTGACCCGCCTCCTCCTGTCCTGTGTTCAGATGTTCTGGTGGAGGAGAGTCCGGCCCCCTGCCAGATCCTGCACTTATTGGAGGAGGGAGGACCCCGCCCGCTCACCTTTGTTCTGAACTCTAACTTGCTGGTCAACGTCAAACTGGTTCCCTGTGAGTAGGCGTGTCCTTTGGGTGGTGTGGTGATACATGGAGGTGGTTCTGACATGTTTGTGGTTCCCCGCAGATGGCAGCAGACGGTGCTGGTGCTTTGGCTCCAACGGGCTGCAGGCTCTGGGACAGAGGGAGCTGGTGTTCCTGCTGGAGTGTCTGCCTGAAGAAAAGGCTCTGCCCAGAGACGTCTTCTCGCTCTATCTCGGCGTTTACCAGGATGCCCAAAAAGGTAGGAGGAGCTTAAACTTTGCTGTTACTCAGGAGTTGAAAGGAGGCGAAAACAGAATCCCATCGTCCGTTTCAGGGAAGTTTGTGGAGGAGCTAGATAACCTGACCTTTACAAGCAGCTTCCTGGGCAGTAAAGACCACGCTGGGATGCTGTTCTCTGCGGTCAGTTGTCAGCCTCTGGATGGCCTCATGCTGCCCCTCCAGCCCTTCCTGTTCGGCCTCCTCATCCACAAGCTGGAGGTCCCCTGGGCCAAAGTCTTCCCGCTGAGGCTACTGCTGCGGCTCGGAGCTCAGTACGATGGTACGTGGCTGTCTGCGCTTTCACTGGTTTCCATGGTAACTGAAAGGATGTTTTGTGTGATGTTTACGAGGGGAAAAAAAACCAACAAATGTTTATTTTTATAACAAAGTACGAGTTAGAAAATTGAATGTGTCAAAATCTGAAATTCATCACTTCCTGAACGATTTTCAGTTTTTATGGTCTTTTTAAACCGGTCCATAATCGCACAGGACACAAAGAACAGCTAGTTAGCATCATAGCATTAGTGCCTAACAACAGCGCTGTCTCCAAATCAACTCATTTTATTCATCTGTCTGTTGCTGCTTTAACTGAAGCAGCTTTATCCTCCAGTTCTGACCGGATCCTGCTATAAATCGCCATATATTCCGCTGTTTCATCAAATAAACTAAACGCTGCACAGGTGAAGTGGCCACAGCCGTGGAGTGTTGTGTTGCGTTCTGCGTGTGTTTTGTTTACCTCGCGTGCAGACAGTAGAGAAGAAGACAAAAGAAATTCACCAGAAGAAGAGCTAATAAACATGACTAAGTTTACACAAACATTTACTCTCCATGTGGTCACCAATCCTCCAACTTTAACACGCCAAAGTGGAGAAAATGCTCTGACTGGCGAGTGTTCATTTCAAACTCTTTAAAACAAAAGTCTATTGCGATAGGCTCATTTTTCTATCAAAAAATAAGTGCTAACACGATATTGATAGTTATCATTTTACCGCCCAGCCCTACATTACCATTATATTAGCTAATTCAACATTCGGCATTTTACTTTGGTTTTTTTAATAGCCCATTTTTCCTCTTACAATATTTACCAAATGAGCCTTTTTTTGGATTTTGAACTACTTTTTCCAAATTATTTGGTTTATTTTCAGCTGCTTTGCTTTTTTGCTTTTTTTTTTTTTTGTCTTTGGAACTTTATCTTGAACGTAACTTTTCCGGTTCTGATTAAGTTTCTTTGGGATTTAGGATTTTCAAGAGAACTCTTTGAATTTTAAAAATGTTACATTTGACAGTTTTGTGTTTAGTGAGTCGATATAAAATCTATATTATTATATATATGTGTGTGTTTTACAGTAAAATATATCATTTGTTCATGTTTAACAGGTCTTTTCAGATTTTTTTAACTTGGTTTGTAATTTTAATAAATTTAGTGGTGAGTTGCCAACGTGAAAAACTGAATGTTAATTTTTAAAAACTAAATGTTAGGTTTTTAATTTTTAGACTAAATTAACTATTTACTTTGTTTAAATGATCTTGTTTCTTTTTTTTTTCCAGTTTACCCCACCCCTTTGGTCAGCGTCCGTTTTCGGGATTCTTTGTATCGGGAGACCGGACACACCATCATGAACTTACTGGCTGTAAGTACAACTGCCGACTGTCACAGGGTTCTGATCAGAACCACGTTTTCATTAAAACCACTGGATTTCTGTTGATCCAAATCAAATCTAATGAGGCGCTAAAGACCAGGGGTCCCAAAACCCATTACCTTACATTATTTAAGTTTTTGTTTATTTTCTGATTCTGAAGGAAATGTTATTTTGGAAAGGTGGTGGATTCTGTTTGACTTGTTCTTGACGCAGTCTTCCTCCTCGGTCTTGTGTGTTAAACCCGTTTTCTATTTTCTTCAAGCGGCTGCTCAAACCGCTAATTTAAAATCCCCAAAATAACAAAGTTATAAAAACAAACGTCTTTGGAAAACTTCTTTGGCGAAAAGAGTCAGAGAGGAATCAGAAAAAGAGCCTTCAACTTCAAAATAAAAGAAGTCTGCATTTCTCAGGAAACTTACTTGAAATATGGACTTATTGCAACGGATGTTTCCACACATCAAATATGCACGACCAGCTTTAATGTTACCAATACGCTGCTAAAAAAAGTTACATTCTCCGTGGATTCATTTTATTTTGTAGTATTTATTTGCTCCACCTTCAAAGTTGGACGCTGCTGAAGTTAGTGTCCGGTTGTGTGTCTCCACTTTAATGTTTAGGAGAAAATCTTCATTTTATTATGTCCAACACGAAGTCAACTGACTGCAAATATTTTACAGAGAATCAAGATTCAATAAAATAAAGTTTGACTTGTGGAAACTTGTGAAAGGAAGATGAAAGAATTTTCCTACAGCAAAAGAAAATCAGGCAGACATGCATCTGTTAAGAAACTTCAGTACAGAAAATACCCCTCTGTGTTAAAGAGAAATACACAGGTTTTAAGGTTTTTTTTTGTGTTGAAAGATAATCTGGATTAAATTTTCATGATTAAAATGTCTTTCTATCAAAAAAAACGTCATTTTTAAGAAATAACTTCTGCAAATCAGCAACTTTTTTTTTCTTTGAATCTTCATCATCTGTCAAACACATGCAGATATTTTGAGTCTGTTGGATATACTTTTTAAAACAGAGCATTTTCATTTGACACACAGATTTTTCTGGAAACCCGAAAACTAAATATATTAAACGTTGACCTCACCCCAGTTTGGCCCGGTCTGTGAAAATATTGTCTATTAAACTGCTCTGTGGCCTAAAAACAGAATTATGGAATAGAAGCAGCTCCCCTATTGATTACCCTGCAGCGCACACTTACTTTTGTTTACCTCTGCTGTAAATCGCCACATTAAAACTATATGTAATAAATAAATAGTTTAGTAAATGAATTGTAGAACAGACTTAGGAAATGCAGTGAAAACAAAAAGATAATTTACTTTTTTTTGCTCTATGAAAAAGATGTATTTTTAATTAAAGGCTTTTCTAAGATTTAGTTTGAGAAGAAAATGTGTTTGAAAAAGTAATTTTTAATCTAGTAGTAAAAGCATCAACAAATATTATATTTATCAGCTAATTAATAAAAAAGAATAACATTTCAGTTTTAAAGTACCAAATACTATGTAAAAATACAAAAGACTTTTCATTTAAAGTTTGTGTTAAATTGAAAATCTGTTTTTACTTTTCTCTTCTATAATAATATTTATATTTAATTTACTGTCATCAGATCATCATAAAAGTTGTCACTTTTTCAAAGACTTCCGCTATTATTCTGAACCCACAAACCATGGAGGGAATCAAACCTGCGCCTGTCATCTGCTGAAGTGTGAAAGCAAACCTAAAACAGTGTGGGCCTCCAGATCTCACCACCATCGTCTTCCTCCAGGATCTGAGGAATTACCAGTACAGTCTGCCGGTGGTGAAGGGTCTGAGGATCCACATGGAGGTGGGCCACATCTACATCGACATCCCCAAGAGCAGCTTCAACGAGGTGAGAGATTTTCAGGGGTCCTTAAAGGAATCTTCTCAGCCTGGTTGGGGGTCCAAAAAACTACAGCAATTTCTCTCCATAATTTTGCACGTAGTTTGGCCCAATGTCCCAGGAACATGACAATGCGTCACTAAGATGACAGACCTCGACTGCAGCAGCAAAGGAAAGCTATATATATGCTGATAGTCATATGTTCAATAAAGCAGTTCAGAGAAAGTTCACCTCTTACCGCCTATTTTTGCCCATCAACACCCAGCAGCCAATCAGAATACAGTATTCACCTGGACCATTTAAAGTGCAGAAACACAAAGTTAATTTCTCATGGCTGTATATCAGCATCTTTGTGTTCTTGGAGTAATACTGCAGACATGAAAGTCTGTACAGTTCTGCTTATCTTACTTTTGGTGTGTTTTGTGAACAGAAATTACACTTGTGGGATATCTGAGTTAACACTTTACAAATGAAAACATTTCAGACAATAAAAATGAAGGAAAAATGTTCTCTGTGGCCTTTTTGTTCAAAATCTGCATATTATCAAATAAAATGTATCAAATAAAACATTGTAATTAATCTGTGATTAACCTTTTTTTAATCGATTGACAGCACTAAAACACACACCGTATTAAACTGATTTAAAGAAACCAATAAAGATTTGCATGTTATAGAAACGCCACAGTTCTGAGTTTAAAACTGAACCGTGTTATGGTGCATTCACACCAGACGCGATTCGTGATGCTGGGTGTCGAGTTTCAATGTAAAGACATGGGCGCAGTTTGGGCGCTCGGCGTGGCGAGCGTGTCAACCAATCAGAGACTCCGTTTCGGGCATGTGCCGTTTTCAACTAGACTAGATCAAAGGTTAGAAAAAAAGCCAGTTTTTGATGTGCTTTAGGACCAAGCGCTCTAGATATTTGGTCACAATTGGTGTGAGGGCTACGGGGTAAAAGTCATTTGGGCAAGCTGGGTTTGACTGCTTTAGAGCTGGAGTAATAACTGCAGTTTTAAGACAAGTGGGTATAAATGCCCGTCTGAGTAATGTATTAAAGATGTCGGTGAAGACATCTTTCAATTGCTCCGCGCAGTTCTTCAGAACTTGTCCAGGGATGTTTTCCGGGCCAACTGCTTTGCGTGGATTGACGTTGGTTGGAGCAGGCCTTCCTCGCTTCAGCGGTCAACAGTTGCAATGGTGTCGCTGGATGACAGCAGCATCTGTGCCTGGGTGGTGGTGTTCACCACAAAACCAGCATAGAAGTTGTTCAGTTCCTCTGAATGTGAGCAGTTGTTCTGGCATTTGTCATCCAACATCATCCATGTTTTCCATGTGGTCAACAAATAAAGTTTGTCGGCGGTTGCTCTGCAGTCGGCTTCAAGACGTTGAGCAGTAAATTTGACGCCAGTCAAGAGTCGCGGCAGATGTGAATTTGAAGCCTCAGCTGCGTCCAATGTGAATGCAGCATTACACTAGTGCAGGGATGGGCAACTCCAGACCTCGAGGGCCGCATTCCTGCATGTTGTCCAACATACCATGCTCTGGCATGTTCTAATTGGCTGGACACGCCTGAAGCAGGTCATCAGTCATGAGTAGGGCTTGGATATCTGGAAATCATGCAGACACTGCAGCCCTCGAGGCCTGGAGTTGCCTACCCCTGGAAGGACCTTCTATTTAAGAAGGATTTAAGGATTTATTGTTTTGTTACACCAGGCTTCCCGTCAGCCAGCTGAAAGGTTTTCTTCATTGTTTCTTACTTTCTCTTGTAAATCAAGAATTGTTTTTCAAAACTGTGACTCAAACATCACACCAAACACAGACGGAACAGAACAGAGGATGATCTGCTGCAGCGTTCTCAGTGTAACTCGCAGAACAGGTGCAGGCCCCGTGGTACTCCTTCCTGAAGGGGGCGTGTCTTTACCAAACTGGAAAAATCCTTGATACCAGCCAACACCGCATCTCTTGCTCTCCAGATCCAGAAAGTGTTGAACGCGTCCAATGAGCACGTCATCAGCATCGGAGCGACCTTCAGTCCCGAGGCCGACTCCCACCTTGTGTGTTTCCAGAACGAGGAGGGCGGTTACCAGACGCAGGCCCACACCATGACAGGGAAGACACGCACAGGTGAGTTTCTGCTCAGGTGACGGCATGAAGGACAAAACTGTTGGGAGAGGGATTCCCCAAAACCTTACGTTTTGTTGGATGTTCCAGTGACCGGAGCCAGTTTTGTGGTGTTCAACGGATCGCTGAAAGCTTCATCCGGATTCATCGCAAAGTCCAGCATTGTTGAAGGTAATGAACTAAAGCTCTTGTTCTAGGATTTTTCAGAACGTGGAGGATGAATCTTTTGTCGTACTTCAGATGGGTTGATGGTTCAGATCCCTCCGGAGACCATGGAGTCTTTGCGCTCTGCCCTGAGGGATCAGACGGACTTCCACATCCCCTGCGGCAAGAACGATGATGGCGAAGTCCGCGAGAACGTCACCATCCGCTGGGTGGACCGGACTGCTGCTGTCAACACCGGGTAATGGCACACTCAGCTGAACTGCGGCAGGTCAGGGGCCTTGCCCAAGGGCACCTCAGTGGGGTAACGTGTAGGGCATCCATCACACTGAGATTTAGCTTTTCTGGTCTCAGGACTTGAACCAGCGGCGCATAACTCTAAAACTCTCCCTGAGGGGTGACTCAGCAGAAACCAGAGGAACGAGTCATTGGAGCTACGGTTCAACTTCCTGAAACTTTCTGTGCAGGAAAAGCAGTGGGGTGGATGGGAGGGCCCTGAACGGCGTCCACAGCGTGCGGTTGCAGCAGGATGCAGAGTTTGAGTTGGACGGCCGCAGTATCCGATGCACAGAGGTGGCGTTCTCGCACTGCGTTGGCTCTTGAGCCTCGGCTCGCTCCTTCCGGCCTGACCTGATTTGAACTTTCCGCAGGTATTTTACCATCTGAAGGGCCCGGACTGTAGCCTCGCCACCGTGCTGTCCTCCTGCAGCGCCTTCCAAAAGGAGATTGCCATGGCAACTTGCAGCACGCTGACCCCTCACCTTGCTGTCCTGTCCTCCAGTGGCATCAACTCCTTCTCGCTCCGCATCTCCACGCAGGCCGACATGGTAAAGCATATGTTTCTCTTTCTCAGACAAATAGATCGATGTGTTTCGATTGTGTTTCGTGGCAATGACTGAATTTGGTTGGAGCTGGAAGTAAACCATTTTCTACGGATGATGTCACTCAGTCCTGTTTCTAATGGTTTTTACCATGGAACCGTATACTATCACTGGACAAAGCCAGGTGAGACGTCACCCATAGAAAAAGCTTTACCTCCGGCTCTTGCGAAATGTGCTCAAATCCGTCTCCATTTCTTCCTGATACGCGCCGCCATTTCGAATCCAATCGACAGTGATTGGTCCGAGTCGGTCTGAGTCCCGTTTTTAGGGGAACCACAGTCGCCAATCATGAGTGAGCTCGTTCAAAGTCCACACCCCTTCCACTGAAAGCGGGCTCAGGAGAATCTGTCAATCAAACGTTCAAAGTGGGGCCAGTGGGCACCACATGCTTTTATTGAGGCATCTGATTGGTCAGTTTATAACTTGAAGAAATGTTAAGAAAAATGTATCGGAGCAAGAATGGTTATTCTGACAACAAATGACTGAAAAATAGCTGTCCGTTTCTCAATAGAAGTCTATGGGATTTTGACCTTTTTGGAACCAGAAGGTACTTCCTGTTTGGACACATGAGAGGGGAGGGGTTGAGCTGTCCAGTGTTCTGTGTCAATGGTTCTAACACTAAGTCAAACGTGTAGACATTGTTACCATACATCTTCCAATAATGGCCGGTCTCTAATTGGCACTGGTCTCCATGAACACCGGGTCAAACAGGTGTTCGTTACTTTAGACGCTGGTCTTTAATGGTGGCCGAGTTGCTTTAAGATCCGCCCATCTTTCAGGGGTCGTCCACTGTCATGCGGACGCCGGGTGTCTGTGCTATTTGTGAGCCAGTGTGGCGATGGTCAAGAAACACTCATTTCATTTAGCATTGAAACTTTATGCGGTGGCAAACGCCAAAGAACATTCTGGTGGGGAATCTGCACCACATTTTGGGGTGGATCTTAAACATGGCAGAGAATGGTGCAAGCTGATGGTGGTGTGGAGAAGACAGTTGCAGAAAAAAGAGCAACAAGCAAACTATTTTCTGGTGGAGGAGTAAAGGAAGCGAGTGACAAATTGGAAGAACAGCTTTGAACATGGATTATTGAGCAAAAATTGAAAGGTGCTCATATCTCCTGGAAAATGATCGACATGAAAGTGAAGAGGATTTCTGATACAGAGATTGATGACGCTTCAAAGAGAAACGAAACGTTCACAGCCAGTGCTAATCAGAACAGAATACAACGTTCTCATCATTTCAATCAATCCTAAAATGTTCACCTGCTGTTGTCTGCATTTTGTGACTAAATTTCACCACAAATTGAACCCATAAACCATCACCATTGTGTCTGTGATGGAATAAACGCCAGTCTGGCTGCAAAATTTTTGGAATAAATGACGGGGCTACTATTAGAAGATATACGGTAAACAAGTTCCTCAGAAACCAGCTTTCATTTTGGTTTCCAAAATAGCGCCATCTTTTCAAAAAACATCAAACTTGTTATCTGTATTTTTTTTTTATCTTTAAACAAGGATTTGGGAAAGAGATGAATGTCGCGTTTCTTTTCCACGTACTTAAAGGTTCTGGTGTAAATTAAACTTCTTCCAAAGTTTTAATTCTCTGTTCATACCAAATGCAATTTGCGCCTCAGATTCGCTGCTGGACGCTTGTCCAGAAATGTGTTCATAAACTCAACACCAAAGACACATGCTGGAGAAGCTGCCGCCAAAATCTCTTCATGGAAGTTGTGACTGTATTTATTTTAAAAAGATCTACAAAAGTGTCTGTAACCAAATCTCCATGTCTGGGTTCATGAGATCATTCAGAGATTCTCCCGGTACGGTGAGATTCATCATTGATGGTGGTACTGCCGTTTCTCTGTGACCAAGTTTGAAGATTTGCTGTCCCGCATTCGTCAGAGGACAGAAAAATGTAAAAATAAGAATAATTGTCTCCATGCAAATAAGAAAAGCATCCTAAAGTTCAGCAGAATGACCAGATTCTCCTCCATGTTGGTTTTGGGCTCCACTCACTATTTACATCTTCAACACGTCACGGGCCAGAGCTGAGTTGAACATGTTATTAACTGTTGCCAACTGTGCTGTTGTGGCAAATGGTTGCGAGAAAACCAGGGAGATTTTTAAAGCATGGTGAAAATAACCTCTGGTTTCTCTGAACCATCACCTTCATAAGAGCCATTTTAAATCAGGCTGTGGCTCTGTAACCTGTAGAGCTGTTACGGCTGAAAAACATTGAAACCCTCCCAAAACTGCAATGTCACAGCCGTTTGGTTTTTTTTTTTCATCACTCTGGGAGACACCTTTATGGGTTCTACTGGGGTGCTCTTTTTTTTCTTTTTTTTTTACTCTAAATCCAAGGTGTTTATTGTCACTTTCCGTGTTTGAGTTATGTCCTCTCTTTGGTTCGTGAAAAGTCCCCTGCGTTCACACGGAAGTGAACCGTACCAGAGTTCATCTTCAGGAGAACAAAGGAACCCATCCTCAATAGAACCATTGTTCTTCTGTTTGGTCCAAGCCAGAGTTCAGGGGAACTTTCACACCTGCCAATGAAACAAGCTCTGGTTTGGACCTAATCGTTCTCTGTGAAACGGTCTGAATGATCTGTTTCAGAGTGAAGCCTGACAGAAATGTCTTTGCATGGTTTGGTTCTTAGGTGGAGTACCAGGCAGGTTCTGGAGGCAAGCTTCTCCCCCAGCGCTACATGAATGAAATGGACAGCGCTCTGATCCCCGTCATCCATGGAGGGGGAGCCAGCGTTCCCCAGACTGCCATGGACATGGAGTTCATCTTCTTTGTGACGCACGCCATCTAAGGCAGCTGCAGCAAAAAAAGGTGGGAGCACAGACTGGTGGAGCAGCGGCGGCGGCGGCGGCTGGAGGCTCCAGTCTGCATCTCTGAAGTCATGAAAGTCTTTCTGTCAGCAAACTGTGTTTGTTTGTGGAGCCGACCAAAGCAAAAAAAAAACCAAAACACACCAAGACTTCACAGCTCTGCCAGAGCTGCTGCTGAATGTTTCCCACAAACACTCCACGGAGGAGCCCCCCCACATGGATGTATTCATGAGGTTTCGGTCTGGGCCTTCTGAACATGGCAACAGCAGAGAAACTGCCGCTTCCTGAAACCGACTCTGCAAAAGACGAAGTGCTTTCAGTCCACGGTCCGGTCCGGCCCAGTTCACTGTCTGCTCAGGTTATCTGCAGATGTCTGAATCAATCTATGATCCTGTGCCCTAAAATCGTCCCAGTTGGTTCCATTTGGGTTCCATGAACGATCACAAATGAGAATCGCAGCTTCAGTTCACAAATCAGCTGAAGCGCGGCGCCATGGAGACGGGTAAAGTAAACCAATAAAACCAGGAGCAGATGGGTCGTTTCAAAACCACAAACTCGGTTTTATTCCCACCAATTAAAGTTATTTAACATGTTAAGATGTTTTATTTGAAAAGGTTTGTAAGAAAAATCTGTTTGGCAACAATCTAAAAAAAATCTTCAAAAGTGGACTAAAAGTGATTGAATTTATATTTGCTCTAATGGATTTAGGAATAAATATCACTTACAATTAAGTAAATGAAAAATATATTTTTGTTCTTTCATTTCCTCTTGAAATACAAATTACTCAGATGATAGCCTTGCCCACCTCATTTAAATATTCAGACATTTTTAAGATTGAAAAAACTGAAATGTATTTAAAAAGGTCAAAACGCAAATGAGATTTGTTTTTGTTTTTGAGTCTTTAAGTCATCTTCAGTCCAGAAAGTCCTGAACCTGAGCGCCTCCTCTTCCTCCTGTCAGCTTCTAAAACAGGAGAGACGCAGACCTTCGCTGTGATGCTATAAACACTAAAAAGAAATCCATAAAACACTTTGTTTCTTCTTCTTCTCTAACCAAAAATCTAACTTTGATAAACCCAAATAAAATGTTTACACGTAAAAAAAAAGTCAAACTTTTAGTTTTTACCTCTGAGTCTTTCAATCGAAATGAAACTATTCTTCTTTTTGCTGGACTCATGGAAACAAATTCATGAAGCTTCCAATGAAAATGTGAAAACTGGGCTGAGCTGATTCGTGGGCAGAGCCTGAACAGGCCACTACAACAAACCAATCCCAGCTTTTGAAGGTGGAGCTAAAGCTCTGATACTTGGGCATGTCCCTTTTGAGCCTTTGACAGTTGATAAACTCTGGTTTGAATCCGGACGGGATGAGGGTGTCGCTGGGGGAGTTTTTAGGGCCAAGTGGACGTCATGAATTCAACGATTGTGTCAAATTTTCTGTTTGTTTTTATTGAACAAATGCATATATTGAAGAGTTATTTTTGAAACCTTAAAAGTGGATAAAAACTGATATTTTTGATAGAGGTCAGTGAGGTCGTTTAAAGAACAGAAATCCCAAATCCTTCAGTTTGAGTTTCCAGTTGGACCTGCTTTGTTTTTCTCTGACTGCAGGATGTTTGTGTTTGTGAGAGAATCGCAGCCTCAGTTTAAGTGAAATAAAATGACATTTTTATCAGATGAAAGATTCTGGGACTTATTCTAGGTTCTTTTTCAGAAAAATCAGCAGCGATTTTGTTGATTTAAACCAGTTGAGGGCCTCACTTAGCAAGCAGCAGACAGGCTGCCTGCAGAACCGGTCTGTTTACTAGAGACGGGGCTCTGACAGAACCACAGAAGCTCTGAGGTTCTCTTTGAAATGACCAAATACTCCTCAGCAGTACTTCTCCAGACTCTGAAGGGTTTCAGCTTCTTCACTGGTTTCAGTTCAGTGTGTGTATCTTCTTCACAGAACCTTGTTTGTTTGTGACAGCTCAGCTGGAGCTTCAGTTAAACCTCATGTCTCAGGCCTCGTGTCTGGTATGCGAGTTATGGAAGCTGATGCTTCACTGCTGGAGGATTTCATTCAGCAGTGAAATGAAGAACCGTTTCTCTGTGCCGAGTAAAAAAGCTGACAAGGTCTCAGAAAGTTAGCGGTTCTCTCGTCAGCTGTCGGCGGTTCTCTCGTCAGCTGTCGGCG
>BSAI01004344.1:0-12780 GCA_036245035.1 Adrianichthys oophorus | reverse complement strand
CCGGCTACTCATGGGCGAAGGCAGGGTACACCCCTGGACTGGTCGCCAGTCTGTCGCAGGGGCCACAATCACACACCCATGCACACTCACATTCACACCTACGGACAATTTAGGGTAACCAATTAAGCATGTTTTTGGACGGTGGGAGGAAGCCGGGTACCCGGAGAAAACCCACGCATGCACGGGGAGAACATGCAAACTCCACACAGAAAGGTCCCCCAGCCAGGACTTGAACCGGGAACCTTCTTGCTGTGAGGCAGGAGCGCTAACCACTGCGCCACCGTGCAGCCCTGATTGCCAAATTTATGTCCCTATATGCAAGGGACCTGACCGCAGGATTAAAAGAATAATTGATTGCCTTGCTGAAGTTAGGTTGTGGATGTCAGCTAACTTTCTTGACCTAAATGAAAACAAATCCGAGGTAATTGTGTTTACCCCTAGTGGTCGAAAGGATCATGATGTTGATCTTCTCTCTCTTGCCCCTTTTGAACAGTCTGTGGTCACTAACTTGGGGGTAAAAATCGATGCTTCCTTGAAACTGGACCTCCAAATAAATGCTGTGACCAGGTCCTGCTTTTTTCAAATGCAACGTCTGGCTAGGATTAAGTCTTTTATTTCAAAAAAGAACTTGGAAATTGTCACCAATGCCTTTGTGCTGTCCAGACTAAATTATTGTAGTTCTTTGAGTGTTGGGTTACCCAAGGCTTCAATAGCCAGACAGCAGCTGTCCCCCCCCCCACACACCCCCACCACCACCACCACCACAGTCCTTACGCCCTGGAGACCAGTGTATGTTACTGGTTCCCAGAACTAAACGTAAATTTCAGGGGGGACCGTGCTTTTGCTGTGCTGGCCCCTAAACTTTGGAATCAGTTGCCACCATCAATTAGAGAGGTCACGCTCTTGGAGAGTTTTAAGAAACAGTTATTCCTGCACTACAGCGTTTTAGCATCAACCTAGCCCTGTTATTATCCTGGTTTTAGTTTTACATTGTTTTAAATTGTTTTACATTGTTTTAAATTGGTTTTATTCTTTTAATGCTTTTATTCTCTTTGTTTTATCATTGTATAATGTTGGATCTGTGTTTTCCCTGTGTACAGCACTTTGGGCTTCCTTGGCTGGTGGTGGAAGGTGCTCAATAAATAAATAAATGAAATAAATAAATAAATCATGCCTCGGCCTCCGGACACTCTTCGCGAGAGCCAGGCCGGAGCTCACCTGTTCCCGGAGCTGCGGCGCCTGCTCCACCTCCTGACGCCGCTATCCCTCCGGTCTCTACCACAAGAAGGAAGCACTGCCGGCTGCTTTGTGAAGCGGTAACCCGACGTTCAGGCGAGCCTTCCGGGTTTTGGAGAACATGTTGCCTGATGCTCTGGAGGTCCCACCTGCGAAGCTTCACCCGGGATCACTGTCTGTCTGGCAGCGTCATTCTAGTTCCTCACAAACCCCGGCTTGCCGTGCCGGGAGCCCCACACTGGCCCCTGGATCGGCGAGCAACCCAGTTCTCAACTTTGGAGACTCCATTGTCCACCACGCCAACAGTAAGAGGTGCCACACACACTCCATTTCAGGAGCATCAGTAAAGGACATTCATAACTAGAAATTCATATAAACTGTTTATTTTTTCGACATATGCTTGTTATTCAACCATGTAGTTGTAAAATTAAGCTCACTTTTCTTTAATAGTTCTAGCACATCACCTGTCCGTCCAGGGTTGAGGATCTCTCCTTCCTGAGGTTTTAGTTTTTTCCCCAAAAAGAGAGGGTTTTTTTTAATGAGTTTTTCCTCACTGAGAAGGAGGGTGTAAGGGCAGAGATGTTTGTTCATCTTAGTCTGTTTAACAAACAACTATTGTTTATTTTTACATGTTTGACTTTTTATTCTTGCAATATACTGATGTCAGTCCAATGAGACAGCTATGGCTGCGATATTGGGCTTTAGAAATAAAATTGAACTATGCCCACCAGCTCACCAGTAGACATCCCTTGGCTACAACTGTTATAATACATGCAGGTACCAATGACATTAAGTTCCAGCAGTCTGAGACATTGGAAATTGACTTCATCCACCTCATTCATCACATCCAATACTTAAACTTGCAGTGCATCATATCTGGACCACTACCTGCATCCAGTTACAGAGACATAAAATTCTCTTGAATCCATCAGCTCCATATCCGGTTAAAGAGGTACTGCCACTTCATAAACGTTCCCTACATTGACAACTTCATCGCATTTTACAATAGACACCGAACATTTTCAAACCAGATGACTTACATCCAAACCATACAGGCTCTCATCTTCTCAGGATGAAGATTGAACTCACTCTCCAATACTGCACTGTTCCTTTCAGGTGACGGTTTAACCGCAACACACATTTCCTCCATATCAACATATTTTATTCCAGTACACATCACTAGCAGGTATCAGAAATATCCAAATTCAAAGTCACACATTCCTACTGTCAGATGTCTCCACCATATACAAACACCAAATACGGAAAGGAAATTAAATACAAACTCATCTTTGGATTCACCTGCTACACTGAACATGGGTCTTTTAAACATCAGGTCTCTGTCAAACAAGTCTTTTATAATGAATGATCTGATTGTTGATCATGATTTGAACTGTCTGTTTTTAACTGAAACCTGGCTTGGTACTGATGCTCCAGCTATTCTCATTGAGGCTTCTCCACCTCATTTTAACTTTTTATTTTCAAATCAGTGGATGTAAGAGAGGTGGTGGAACAGCATCAATTGCTCAACAAGGTTTTAAAACTGAAGTTTTTGCTTCAACTGTTTATTCTTCATTTGAGCATCATTCATTCCTGTTCTGCAACTGTCAGAAAATTACCATAATAGGGATCCGCTGGGGAGTTTACCAGTTGCTCCAAAAGCAGCAGAAGCCTTCACCTTCTTTTTAAAGGGTTTAATAACTATTTAAAACAAATGCTGGGTAAAACCAGTTGTCTAGAAAAAACAAAACATAAAAAATAAAATTACTACAAAAGTTTGTTTAAAAAAAATGTCAAGGTGAGGAAGTGAGATGCTGTGAGGGAGTGAGATGCTGTGAGTATCACGAGAATCGACGAGACGTGTGTGGTGAGTCAACTTGGCGGCGCGAAAGTGGTTGAACAAACATTTCTGTCTGCTTTTCCCTTTCCACCATATAAGTAATAATTATAACAATATTCATTAAACCTCTAAAAAGATTATTAAGTCCTTGACAGCCTGGAGGACCTGGAGAGCTTCATAGACGAGTGTTATAATACCTTCGTCATGGGGAAGACAAACACCACCACTCCTTCCTCCAAACGCGGCCGTCCTGAAGACTCTCCCGGGGCCGCTTCTTCTCCAGGCAGCGGCATCAGTGAAATCCTGGAGTCCATAGATAAAAAGCTCTCCAGCCTTGATTGCCGCCTGAACCTGCTGGAGATTCTCCATAAGGAGTTCCAAGGCCTGCGAGAGTCCCTGGAGTTCAGCCAGCAGCAGGTGCAGGAGCTGCAGGAGAACCAGGCCCTCAGAGAGACCGTCCAGACTCTGAGCAGCGACACCGCTCGTCTCTCTGAGGAGAACCGCTCCATCAAGGAAACCCTCCTGGATCTTCAGGCGAGGAGCATGAGGGACAACCTGGTCATCTCTGGGATTCCAGAGGAGGCGGGAGAAGACCCGGAGGCCACAGTGAAGTCCTTCATGGAGGTCCAGCTGAAGCTCCCCAAGGAGGAGGTCCAGAGGATCTCCTTCCATAGAGTGCACCGACTCGGAGGAAGGAGGTCTGATAACCAGCGTCCGAGACCCATAGTGGGTAAGTTCGAGCATTACAAACAGAAGGAGCTGGTGAGGAGCCGCGGCCGGGAGCTGAAGGGAACACACTTCAGCGTCAACGACCAGTTCCCGGCGGAGATCCTCCGGCGCAGGAAGATCCTTTTCCCGCTGAGGAGGAAGCACCCCACCGCCGGGTCTCGAGCAGTTGTCTCAGTGGACAACATTGATGGACGGCTCTTTCGGGACCCCGAGATCACCCCGTGGCTGCGCTGAAGACCCTCAGATGCTGCGATCTGAACCTCCATAATGCGATGATGAAACCGACGAAACTGATTTAAATGAATGGAAAATCAGTTCATCAATCATCCACACCTCCATCTCGTTAAATCAGTTATTTCTCTCCCCTCTCATGTTTATGTTGTTTTGTTGTTTGTTTTTTCTTGTTTTTCTTTTCTCTTTTCCTCTTTTTATTCCCCCCTCTTCCCCCCTCCTCCTTATATTTAAATCAACTAAAGGCAACACATCCCTGGTAAGTACCCATTTACTCATGCACGAGACATGCGATCCCGCACGCACTCGCCGACATACCGCAAACACCTCACATAGGCTCATATAGGACACATACAACAAGCAACTCACACAGCCAGGAAACATTCACGCGCACAAGCACACAGCGCTCCTCTGCGCATTGGTCAGCGGGCACGCGCACAGGACTCGCAGACGCACGCGCATTACTTAGCATAACACTCTCTCAGTCAGTGTAGTCATGTCCAGTCTGAACATCTTCAGCTGGAATGTGCGTGGACTTGGCTCTGGGCCAAAGAGGCTGAAAGTTTTCAACCATCTGAATGATCTAAAAGCAGATCTAGTTTTACTGCAGGAGACCCACTTATCCAGATCAGCTGATCATCTCCTGTGCTGCTCACAATTCCCATTCATCTACTCAGCTAGTTACAACTCCAAACAAAGAGGAGTTGCTATTTTGATGAATAAAAATATGACTTTTACTCATAAGGACACAATTGTTGATCCAGAAGGCAGATTTGTAATTATTAACATAGCAGTTCAGAATAAAGATTTTTGTATAGCCAGTATCTATGGTCCCAATGCTGATGAATCCTCCTTCTTTCACAGATTCTTCACCTCACTCTCGGTTCATGGCGTTCTGCAAGTATTTTGAAGCAGTACATGGATGAGTTGGGTCTCTGCGACGCTTGGCGCTCATGTCATCCAAACACTAAAGGGTTCACTTTCTTTTCTCCAGTTCACCACTCACAGTCTCGCTTAGACTACTTATTAGTCAGTAATTCTCTTTTAAAAGATATCAAGGATTCCAACATTTCTCCAATTATCATTAGTGATCATGCACCCGTTTCTGTAAATATTTCTAGAGATATACCCACACCTTCAGGCTTAACCTGGAGGTTTAACACTTCAATGTTAAAAGATCAAGAGTTTATTCAATTCTTTAAAAAATAATTTAATGATACTCCGGATATTTCACCATGTGTTCTTTGGGAAACAGCAAAAGCAGTGATGAGAGGAAAAATTATTTCTTATTCAACAAATAAAAAACACAAAGAGAAAGCAGATTTATTAGAAATAGAAAATACAATCAATGATCTAGAGGCTGCTTTTGCTGCTTCTGCACAAGAACACATTCTGGGAGATCTGAAAAATTTAAAGCTTCAGTTAAATGACATCATCAATAAACAAACACAATTCCAAATACAAAAACTTCGACTCGAAAATTTTGAAAACTCAAACAAATCTGGTAAATTTTTAGCTAATCAGCTTAAAATTAATAAAGAAAAATCAACAATTACCTCTATTATGGACCAGACAGGAACTGTCACTCATGACCTGGTTAAAATCAATAAAACGTTTAAAGATTTTTATAAAAACTTGTACACATTACAGGTCATGGATGGTGCATTGCGTGGGGTTCTGGCTTGGCTCGGGGGTTGCCCCATCTTGGCTCCTCTCTCTTTGTGTGTGTGTGTGGGGGGGGGGGTCGGCTTTCGGGCGGTGGGGCCTTTGCCCTGGGGAGACTTGGGCCCAATGCTGGGGGGGGCGGGGGGACAGTTGTTTCACCATCAGGGGTCAGTCTGGTAGCTGTCCCCGACCTCCCCTCCTTCCTCATACGAACACTTATTAGGTTGAGGGGGGGCGTGTTTGCGGAATACCTCGAGGGGCCGAGCCACTTGGCAGTGGTCCCCCCTCCCATGGTCTCCGCACAGTTTCGCCCCCTTCTCTTGGTTTTAAATGCACCTTAGACACGTAGGACCCTTGGTGGGGGGGTGCTGGGACATCACTGCCAGCAAGCAGGAGATGTCCTCATAGTGCTCTACCCTCCAATTTTAACTGCACCGTAGACATTTAGGGCTCCTTGGTGAGAGGGTGATTGGACATCCCTGTAAGCAATCAGGAGATGTCCTCAGTGCCCTGCTCGCCAATTTTAACTGCACCCTTCTATTTCACACACCCTTCAACCACAAGAAACACACCTCAACACACACACACACAAATACATTACACAAGGAAGGTGGGACTACTGATCTTCTGTCCCCTACCCCATCCCCGGTGCGGGGAACAGGACCTTCAGCAGCGGCGGCCTTGTCTCTTGGGTGTTGGCCTCCTGGGTGTCCTTGTGGTACGGGTTCTGGTCCTTACCCTCTGGTGCCGGGCCCCTTCTAAGTAACAACATAGGAGAGCCTGGTCAGGCTATGTACTCCTTCGGGGACCCCCACTTCTCTTGGTCATCCCTCCTCTAGGTGGGGGTAGCTGACCCCCGCTGTGCTCTCTTCTGGAACTGCCTGGAGCTTCGGAGCGGGTCTCCCTTGGGGGGCCCTGGCTCGTCCCCGGGGCTGGGGTGGGGGGATGCTCAGAACTCCTGGGTGGTGGTGGGCGGCTTGTCTGGGGTGGTGGGGCTCTCGGGGGTGGGTCCCCGTGCTGGGCCGCCTGGCGCGGTGGGAGGGCTGCTTTCCTGGCTGGGCTGGGCCTTGCGCTCTGCGCTTCCATACCTCACTGCGCTCGGGTGTTGGGGGCCCATGTGGTGGTCCTGCGGGCCCTGGTCTGGGTGCTTGGCCGGGCTGCCTGGCGGGCGGATATCCTCCGTTGACCCCACAGTGTGGGTGCGGGGGCGGGCCCTGGTCGGCGCTGCTGCCTCGGCAGGGGTCTTGGTGTGGGGATGTCTGGGAGCTCTCCCTCCTTTTTTTTTCTTTTCATTCCTTCATCCACTTCAGCTTAACATAACATTCACCTGAGCACAGGCGTCGGCTCACCTTTGCACCTTCAAATAGTGTGCGTGATAGAATGTAATGCTTTACATGTGTTGGTTGGTATGCACAAGTGTGTGTGTGAACTGGATGTGGACAAGTTTGTGAACAGTCTTGGAGCCGGCAAGTATGTTTGTAACAGCTGAGTGTGTGGACAGGCCCTGCCCATTTTAGACCAACATTCACTATTGTAATGGGTATAAGCTCCAGCATTTTGTTGCCTGTAGATTTTCAACTCTACCTTCCCTTCCCAGTAGTCATCCTCTAACTTCTATAATCCACCGTCAGGAGTAAAGTCTCTGCTATCAGATCTAACCTTCAACCGGTTCATAGCACTAATTGTAATAGATCAGTGGTGTTGCCTTTACCTGAGGAAACACTGGAGAGTTTTGTCCTGGTTGATGAGAAGATGCTTGGTCAAGTTTTTCCCAAGCAAACATTACAACCTGCCTTTTAGATCCCATTCCCACTTCTCTTTTAAAAACCTGTTATTGATTCTTCGAGCTGGAACTTTTAGCCATAGTAAACTGCTCTCTTCAGACGGGTGTCTTCCCCACTGCCTGTAAGACGGCGGTGGTGAGGCCCCTTCTGAAGAAGAACAACCTGGATTCAAATATGATGGATAATTATAGACCTGTTTCCAACTTACTATTTTTAGGTAAAATTATTGAAAAAATTGTTTTTACTCAGTTACATGATTTTTTAAATCAACATAATAATTTAGAAAAATGTCAATCTGGTTTTAGGACAAATCACAGTACTGAGACGGCCCTTTTAAAGATTTTAACTGACCTCAGAAATAATTCTGACATGCAGAAGCTTTCCGTTCTGGTGCTGCTGGATCTTAGTGCCGCCTCGATACAGTAGATCACCAGATTTTATTAAACAGACTTAGGAGTCGGGTTGGCCTCTAAGGAACTGTTCTTAACTGGTTTCATTCTTATCTAACAGATCAATGTTTTTCTGTCATTAGAGATACATGCTCCTCCAGAATCCACAAAATAAGTTGTGGGGTTCCCCAGGGGTCAATCTTAGGTCCAATACTCTTTAATTTATACATGTTGCCTCTTGGGGATGTCATCAGGAAACACTGGGTTAACTTTCACAGCTACGCTGATGATACACAGCTTTACATCACTGTGTCCCCTGATGACCTTGAACCTGTAAACACTCTTTTTAATTGTATTTTAGATATAAAGTCTTGGATGGCAGAGAACTTCTTGCAGCTCAATCAGGACAAAACTGAAGTTTTAATCATCGGTCCTGAAAACAATAGAGAGATGATTTTACCAAAGTTGCAGAATTTTAAACCTTCTCACTGTGTGAGAAACTTGGGCGTACTTTTTGACTCTGAGCTGAATTTTATCCCACATATTAAAAATGTCATTAAGACAGGATTTTATCATCTTAAAAACATTACCAGAGTCCGTACTTTCCTCTCTTTTGCCAGCACAGAGGTGCTGATGCATGCTTTTATTTTTAGTCGTTTAGATTATTGTAAAGCCCTGCTCTCTGGTTTACCCAAAAAGTCTCTTTCAAATTTACAACTATTACACAACTCAGCGGCACGAGTTCTGACGAGGACCAAGGGGCGGGAACACATTACTCTCATTTTTAAATGGCTGCATTGTCTCCCTGTGCGTTTCACGATTGATTTTAAAATTATTTTATTGGTTTATAAATGTTTTAATGGTCTTGGGCCTTCTTATTTAAGTGACCTGATTTTAAGATATGAACCCTCATGGACCCTGAGGTCCTCTGACACCGGCCTCTTAGTTGTTCCTAAGGTGAGGACCAAAACCTATGGGGAGGCCTCATTCCACCATTATGGTCCTCGCCTCGCCTCTGGAACGGCCTGCCAGAGAGCCTCAGGGCTGCAGAGACCATAGATGATTTTAAAAAGAGGCTCAAGACCCCCCTTTTTAATTTAGCTTTTGAAGAAAAGAAGTTTCCAAGAAGTTTCCAATTCAATAAAATTTAACATAATCTGATTTGCTTTATTTTGAAATGCTTCATGATTAAAAGTTTGAATGAAATTATAGTTTCCATAGCATACTGTGTAATTCTGATTATTCCACAGAGGTTGAAATGATTCTATAGGTCTGAGCTGCTCTTTGATGAGAACGGCTGTTGAAGCTGCATTTCAGATGAGCAGAAGTGTCAAGGAATGTTGGGTCGTAAACCAGCTCATGTGGATGATGGGATTCACAAACCAGCGGAAAAAAACCAGTTCATCTGGGAAAGGAGTCCACAAGATACTACCAGTGAGGAAGGAGGCGAGAAGGACCAATCGGAGAGGAAGACCCAGCCTACTGTTTGCTTATGCATAATCATTGTGTTTAAGTTGATGGGTCAAGGGTCAGCGGACGTCTTCTTCATCGTGCCTGGTGTTAGAACGTCCATTTAGACGGTAGCAGATAGGGACATTTTGAAGACCCAGAGCTCTGTTATTAGCGCTTTCATGTTAGGAATAAATCTTTGGTGGAAAACCTCAAAATCGTTCCAGACCTCCATTCTTGAACACGCAATTAGGCATAATCTGAAAATTATAGCCTACACTCAACATGGAAATAAATCTTGCACTTTGAAGGATTTTTTGGTGTTACGAGCACAAATGTAATGGTGAACAGTTTTTATTTCTTTAACCCTTTCACACCATATGTTGCGAATTTGCAGCATAGGCTACGATAAAATAAAGGACTCAACTTAATTTAGCATCACATTTAATGAAAAATATTTGAAAATAAGTTCAGGCCTGGGTGCTGTATGGTCACATTAAAATATACAGTGGGTACTAAAAGTATTCAGACCCCCTTACATTTTTCACTCTTTGTTATATTGCAGCCATTTGCTAAAATCATTTAAGTTTATTTTTTACTCAATGTACAACAGCACTCCACATTGACAAAAAACCACACAGAATTTTTGACATTTTTGTAGTTTTATTCAAAAAGAAAAACTGAAATCTCACCTGGTCCTAAGTATTCAGACCCTTTGCTCAGTATTTAGTAGCAGCACCCTTCTGATCTCATACAGCCACGAGTCTTTTTGGGAAAGATGCAACAAGTTTTTCACTCCTGGATTTGGGGATCCTCTGCCATTCCTCCTTGCAGATCCTCTCCAGTTCTGTCAGGTTGGATGGTAAACGTTGGTGAACAGCCATTTTCAGGTCTCTCCAGAGATGCTCAATTAGGTTTATGTCAGGACTCTGGCTGGGCCATTCAAGAACAGTCACAGAGTTGTTGTGAAGCCACTCCTTGGTTGTTTTAGCTGTGTGTTTAGGGTCATTGTCTTGCTGGAAGGTGAACCTTCGGTCCAGTCTGAGGTCGTGAACACTCTGGAGAAGGTTTTGGTCCAGGATATCCCTGTACTTGGCCGTATTCATCTTTCCCTCCATGGCAACCAATTGTCCTGCCCCAGCAGCTGAAAAACACACCCACAGTATGATGCTGCCACTACCATGCTTCACTGTTGGGACTGTATTGGACAGGTGATGAGTTGTGCCTGCTTTTCTCCACACATACCGCTTAGAATTAAGGCCAAAAAGTTCTATCTTGGTCTCATCAGGCCAGAGAATCTTATTTCTCACCATCTTGGAGTCCTTCAGGTGTTTTTTTTTAGCAAACTCCATTCAGGCTTTCATGTCTCTTGCACTGAGGAGAGGCTTCTGTCGGGACACTCTGCCATAAAGCCTCGACTGGTGGAGGGCTGCAGTGATGATTGACTTGCCTAAGTGCGTGTTCACAAATCGAGGTCTGGAACGATTTTAAGGTTTTAAGAATGAATACATCTTCTTGCCCTTTGACCCAGAGTTTTATACACAATATGCAAAAAAAAGGTTGGATCAAAATAAGAGGTTGGATCTTCTCCCTGGAGATGTATTTTCCCACCGTCTGCCTTTCCCATTCTTTTGCAGGTGCCTCTGCTCCTCGTTGACTCCTTTTCTGCTTTCCGTTCACTCCCGCCTGCACACATTTTGTTTCAAAGCAGCATACTCCCTATGTGAACTAGCCTTGTATGCTGTGAGAAACTATCCTATCATTTATTCACACAATCATAAAAATGTCTGCAAAGTTTTAAACCATGAAAAACCACCTTGTTTAAGTATTCAATGTCTACCAAGCTTATCATTTTTAACACTAAATTTTCATGCTGATTAATACTGAAGTATTATGACACACACAAAAGTCTTTGTTTATTTAGACTTAATTTCTTCAGGATCTTGCTCACAAACTGAATGGAAATAGATATGAAAGAGCAGATGATTCCATGGGTTTTTGAGGCTTTATTTAGATCTCATTTTATCTCTAAAAAAAACTTGGCATGAAATACACTCAATCCCAGTAAACTGATGAGTGTCGTTGGTTCTCAGAAATAAAGTAAATCAACAGTTGCTTTGGGTTTCACTCTCTGGTTAGTGTTAATCTTTAAAGTATTTCATTGAATGAGACCTTTTTTTCCCGTCTGAGTGCTGTGGAGTGAATGAAAGCTGTGAATGAAAACATTTGTTTAAGGGTTCACTCATATTTCCTGTGTTGTCTTAAAGGGTGTAATGAGGATGTGGCCCAGTCTGTCCTCCCCCTGGCAGAACAGCAAACCTCCAGCCGGCTTCCACTGCCTACCATCTCACACTTGGCAGAGTAGACAGCCTCAGAGTAAATAGTAAGCAAATAGTAGCTTAAACAATTAAATTTTTTTGTCTGTCTGTCTGGTATTGTGTGGAAATGTTAACGTAATTTATTAAACCTTTGTAGGGATCACGTGAAGAACAGTGCGACTTTTCAAGTGTTTTTACTGATGATTAAATTGATTGTTCTCTGCATTCTCAGTGTTCTGGTCTTGGAGGAAGCATCCGGTTCTAGTGCTGATGGGAACTGACAGTGCCCAGCTTCCTTCAGGAGCTATGGGAATACAAACAAATAATCATTTGCACAGTTAATAGATCTTATTGAGATTAAATTATGAATGAAATCCTCACAAAAGTTTAACCAATGACTTGACTTGAATAATACAAGTGTTTACTTTTCTTTTGTGTTTTTTGCTTAGAGAAACATTTGACTTGCCTGAAGGAAACAGGTAAGAAGTCTTAGAAAAGCAAGGTGTTTTTTTTAAGAAAAAAAAAGTATCAAAACATTTTAGGAAAAATGTCTTTAATTTCATTAGATTTAATTTTTATTTGTGCTCCTGTTCTCCCAAACTCATGCAAGACTGGTTTGGATGCAGGAGACCTCTAATCATCTATCCCCTGGGTCTGCACAAAGCTTTGTTAAAAACAGGTGAGGAAAGTCTCAAGGACATTTTCCAAATGCTTATTTGTCTCTTTTACTAAAACACAATATAGTTTATTTTTAAATTTTTACGTATCTATTGGGTTCATTTATAGTGCACTGCTTTTGTTGTTTTCTGCCTTTGACTTAAAAATACTCTGATGGGTTCTGAAATCTGTATTGCTTAGATTAAAAATAAACATTTTAAATACTTTGTATCAATTTGTCATTTAGCATAGAGAGGATAGTTCCTCATGTCATAAGTTTTGTAAATGAGTTTAAGATGTTTATTATTGTTAGAGTTAACTGTACATAATCTAGATTCTAAATTCTTGTCATCCATTTGCAGGACCAACAATCAGCGCCTGAAACGTGATAATGCCCTCGCTATGCCTTCACAATAAAGCAAAAGCTTTGCACGCTAAAGAAAGTTCATAGATTCTTACTATTATGGTGTTAGTGTGTTAGAATG
>BSAI01004339.1:0-10703 GCA_036245035.1 Adrianichthys oophorus | reverse complement strand
GTCACCATTAGTAAGAAAACAGAATAAGAATCATAAAATCTCTAACAACAGTCCACACATCCATTTGGTGATTGGATCTTAATCTCCCTCTGTTTCTGAAGTTATTGATAATTCAGTTAATGGGAGGACGAAAGGTCTCCCATGAACCAGTTCGAATGGAGTTACGCCCATTGACGTTGGGCGATCCTCATGTAAGTTTTAACTAACGACAAACAGTCCGGCCATGGTTTGCCCATCTCTTCCATGGTCTTTTTCAACCTAAGTTTGATCGTCCCATTAGTCCATTCTACTAACCCCGCGCTCTGTGGGTGATATGCACAGTGATGTTTAAAGGTGATTCCTAAATGTTTAGCCATTAGGTCGATGATTTGGTTTACAAAATGAGAACCATTATTGCTCCATATTACTTTTGGGATACCATAATCTGGAATAATATTTTTGCATATTGCTTTTGCCACTGTCAAAGCATCTAGTTTCTTTGCTGAGAAAATCTCTACCCATTTTGAGAAGGAGTCCACTATCACTAAACATTACTTATGTGGACCACTCCTGTTTAATTCGATAAAGTCCATGTGAATTATTTCAAACGGATAAGTACCTTTTGGACATTGTCCTCTTTTTGGTCTAATGTTGCCTTGAATGTTATGTTTACAGCATGTAACACAGCTCCTACAAAAATTTTTAAAGTAGGTATTTAAACCATTGGTAATATGGAAGTGTTGTTGTACTATAGATATCATTCCCCCTGTTGAGACATGGCTGTGCCCATGGCTCAATTTATCTACGGTTTGAAACAGGCTTCTTGGAAGGCAAGGTTTGGTGTTGATGCATTAGAGTCCGTCTTGGTTTGTAGTTGCTCCTGCTTCCTGCCATTGGTGTTTCTTGTGTGGCGTAGCATTATCCTGCATGTATTTGAGGATTTGTGTTGAGATTGGGTTTTGGGGGCTGATGTCCTCTTGGCCTTTGTCTTTGTCCCTCATTATCATCTATGCCGTAGCGTGGGTTTGCTACAGCAAACATGGGGTAAGTTGCTGCAGTCCCTTTGTCATCCACCAGGGGGTGTCTTGAGTCTGTGCTGTCCTCAGCTTGCCATGATCCCAGGGATGAGTAGATGCTTGAAGTCATTTCATGGACTGCTCCCTGTGCTGTTTGAGCGCAGCTTACTTGTTATGGGACTAAAATTACTTGGCATGTGGTTTCCTCCTGTTCTTTGTGGCGTGCCAGCTGTTGCTGCAGCTGGTACAGGTTTGGTGGTTGTTTGCGAAGAGGATGTCTGCACTGGATAGGGCGGTGGGTGGAGTTGTTCTGCAGGTGCTGCTGTTCCGTGTTGTGCAGCGTGGACCACAG
Organism: Adrianichthys oophorus; assembly: GCA_036245035.1. Lineage (NCBI taxonomy): Eukaryota > Metazoa > Chordata > Actinopteri > Beloniformes > Adrianichthyidae > Adrianichthys > Adrianichthys oophorus. The sequence continues at coordinate 9,356 of BSAI01004339.1, read as the reverse complement.
TTTCCTTATCTTGTCTGATTTTTAGGGCGGCGACCGTTGTTCCAGTGTCATCTTTTCTTGCTCTTTTCTTCTGTTCTTTGTTCTTGATGTCTGTGATTCTCTTTTTGCTCTGTTCTCTCCAGAGTGCTGCAATCTTAAGTTGATCTTCGAACTTTTCTTTGCTTTCTCTTCTCACAGTTTCTTCTCAAGGTCTCGAACATTCTCTTCATCTTTCAAGGTTGGATTGAAACCAAGTTTCTTCACCCATGCGTCAAGATAGATGCAGCTTCCTGGTTTGCATTTTTGCATGAACCTGACATCTGGGTGTTCAGTTATCTCTTTACTCTTATTTTGCCCCATGTTTGTTTTTTATAACTCACTATTGGTAATTTGTGATTTCTTTAACTTTACAGTGTAATGCTAGCTGTGAAAAGCTGTGTTTCCCTATGCTGACCAAGCATCTGCAGATTCACATCCACTTTTGAGCCACTGTGTGTCCTACTCTTCCAGGGCCTCCTTTACTTTCTTTGTATCCTCTTTACTCTCTCAATTCCACGATTACTTTTCCCTCTTTCTTAAGTTCACGCACACCAAACTGTGGCAAATCTATTCCTCCTGTTCTTCTCCTATCAGTAGTATGCATGTGCTCTGGAATGTCATTCCCTGTGTCTGTATCTTCTCATCACCCTTCCCCCTGCACTAGGATGTGTGTGTGTGTGTGTGTGTGTGTGTGTGTGTGTGTGTGTGTGTCAATCAACCTTGGATAGTGAGGTGCGCAAGAATGTTTTTTTTTCTTATTTCAGGTTGTTAGTTCTGTTTTGAATTTGCAAAGATTTTATTTCCTCTTTGTCCGTTCTGCTTGTCTTCTCTATTCTCCTTTGTTTCTCTGATAAGACCACAGCAGGTCGAACACACCCCCAACATATACCTTTGTCTGTTTCTGACTCCCTCAAACTTTTATGACCACATGGCAGAACGGTGCTTTGTTTAAATCATGATTATTTTATTTTAAGAAGTTATTTGTCTAATTCCGTCTCCATTCATTCAGTAGGACTTTTGTTTAAACTCTCGTTTCCCACTAGTCATCGGAAATCCGGACCGCGTCTAGGTGGCTGACCCTTCAAAGGAGGGTACTGTGCACAGATTCTTGGCCCGATGATCCCACGTCAATCCAGACGACCGGGTCTCGGCACCATAAAACTGTTAGGTTTTAAGATAACAAGTATTTTAGATCTAAGAACAACGGAGAAAAATGAGACTGGAAGTAGTTTTTAGGATCGGGAGAGAGGACTTTCTGAGTTTTTCTGCCCTCAGATGAACTCTCTCTCTCTCAACGCTCCTCCTCGATCGGACCCTTTTATTGAGCACGCTGTTGCTCGGCAGATTTGGCAGTCATGTCACAAGGTATATACGTAAGAAAATGAAATAAGACACCCTTATGGATCAGTCATATTTTAAGCACACAAACACATAACTATAAAGAACAAGTTTATCTTACAGAGACTTAGGAGCCTCTCCTCTTCTCTTCGGCCCTTTTGACACAGCAGGCAACGAAAGACCCCTAACCATTGGAGATTCCAGCAAATCTGTCAGGACTAACTTCTTCAATGTGTGTGCCTTTGTAATCAAGTGCCACATGATGTCTTTAAAGTGGTTTCTGGTCATAGAGATCAGTGAATTTCCATTTTTGCTGACCACGCTTCTTCCATGAATGGAAGTTTAATCACCCCTCGCACAAGGAGGATGGCAATGAAAAAGGCAATCGACCTCTGTCTGGCATTTGTGCTGAACGGTACAGTCCCAAATAGTCTGTAGCATCTCCTGAATGAGGAAACAAAACTCTGAGTTGACACCATACTTCTGACCAAAGCAGTTGGCTTTCCCTCCGCGGCATAACGTTCAATTGGGCTGTGATGAAGAGCCCTCCCAATCTGTTCCTGGGAACCTTCCTGCTGTGAGGCAACAGTGACTACCTAGCCACCGTGCTGCCTAGACTGTCATAACCAGCAAATGAAAGAAAGATGTTCAAGTAATCTTGCCAGATGAAATATCAGTCTGCGCTCAGCTGAAGGGCACTCTCTTCTTCATCAGAGTTACAACCGTTGATTTGATCCTCTTTTAAAGTCTGCTCAGTGTTGTAAACTTGAGGCATATTTGTTTTTTGGGTGACTAACTTGGAGCCTAACTTTGTTAGAGCTTGGAGGGTCATTGGTATGGCTTGAAACACTATCCATGGCAATTTCGTAGACAAAACAGATAGTTTACATTGAACGAAATTTTGGTAATTGTGATGCACTGGGGGATGTGAGGGTTCCATTTTTTTTTTTTCTGTATTTGCAGGAAGCCATTTATAAAACTCCCGAGTGCAATTTTTTTTTCTTTAATTCAGTGGGTTGTTAGGTCTGCAGTGCATTATATGTTTGGGCATACTTACCGTATTTTCTGCATTATAAGACGTGCTGTATATAAGGTGCAGTCTCAATTACAAAGGTTTGACATTTTGGCCGACCGCTAGATTCAGTTCTGGCATTCTGGAACAAAACAGAAGGCAAGTAAGTGTTTTTAGAATATTTAATTCGTTAAATAACACAATTTTAACCAAAAAAAGGGACTATTTGTCTTTAGGTTACATTATAGGGCAGAAGAATTATTACTCACCCAAAAAGGAGACCAGCTCCACAAACGCCGAGTAACTGGAGTGCGAAGGCAGACACTGAAACATTGCGTGTGTTTGCCTCTGGAAAAATTCTTGGAAGCCCTTCCTGATGGATGAATGTCATTGTTGGGCGACAGGGGAATCCCAGTGGTGGAAGGGTGTCTATTTCTGAAGCAAACACAAGAATCTGCCCCAGAGTCACAGGCCTACTTCCGTCTGAAATAAAAACACAAATGTACTGTGTCTTTGCATATATATATATTTAACCTTTAAGACAGTTTCTCAAAGACAGCTGATTTAAAAACTCTAATAGGCTTTTTTTTAAAGAAAAAAAATCTAATAAATCACATTACTGTCCATTTCCAGCAACCAATCCTTCCAAAATATGAAAGCTGTGTTTTCTAACTGTCTCCTGTTTCTTCCAGGAGCAGAAAAATGACACCTGGAAAAGCTCATCCAGTTGAACTTCTGGCCTCCAACAAACGAAGCTTTCAGAGTCCCAGGAATCCTTAGCTCTGCTTCTGTCATACCTCAGGTTTCCAAGCCTTCAAAGAGTCTGCAAATTAATTTAATGACAGGCCCATATTTCCTGTATACATTTGACTAAATATTTTTCATAGACATTTCAGAAGTAAACTTTCAGATCATACAAATCTTGATATTTTTTTGAGAGCCACTTCAGTTTCCATAAACTGTATCTGCAAATCAACTTAAAACTAAAATTGCATGCTGTTATCTAATAGAATTTGCATCTCTTAGCCAAATATTTAGTAAGATGATCTCACCAATTGACAAAATATTGATGGTGTGAGAGAATATACAAAAAACTTTCAAACTAATTTTGACATGTGCCCTTTGACCCCTCAATCCATCAAAATTTGACAGGTCCAATAGGCCTAATGATATAGTTAATATACATTTGTTTTCAAAATTAAAATGCATGTTTAGTATGAAATAAAATAAGTCATTGTTTATGAATGGAAGATGTTTTATTTGTTAATGTGTTTAAAGTTGCCTTATAGTCCGACGCATCCGTGTTTATCTGAAAAAAAAAAAAAAAAGCGGTGAGCAGATTAGCGGGCTACCACCTGTTGTTCCTCACACAAGAAGCCCCAAATATCAGATAATCCAACACCCCCTTTCTCCTCCTTGGATAGACCTTTCGTCAAAATGTGACAGGCCGCCCAAAGCCCCCCTTTCTTTCCTCTGACATACTTTCAATCACGTTTACAGGTACCCCCCACCCTCCCAAGATGGGGTATCTTCAGTTGCGGGTTTAGAAAAAAATCTAAATGTTGGTGGTAGAGTTCAAGAAGTTATGTTCAGGGTTTTTAACACACTTCATTTCTAATTAGGAAACTGAAAAAATAAATTCTAATGAAAAAGTGTCGTTAGAAAGTCACCTGGTTTTTGACCGTTCATAGCAGGGGTGATCCAACCAGTGAGACACAGCGCAGCATCGTGCCCAAAGCCCTCTGAAGGAGGCCGCCCACTCTCATCTGTTCACAGACCTACACGTTAGTTTAGGAAATCTTGTGTGTAAATAAACGGCTGGTCTTTGGTGAGGGAGGATCCCCGTCCACAGTCTCAAGCGGTCTGGGTGTGAGAGCTACCATTAAATGACCGTGAGGGTCCTGAGTAGCGTTTTCAAAGGCTTCCAACAAGAAGGCCTTCTGCATAGGAAATGCCTGATGTGCCAAAATATTATTTTGTAATTTATCCCGGGGGTTTTTAAACAAAATCAAATAATTAATGTTTAATCCGATGGTTCGGCTATATTTTTTTCCTTGTGAAATATGTTGAGTCAGCATAAAAACGCTCATGTTTCTATGATGTCTGTACTGTGTAAACAATCTTGACCATGTCGGGGTTATTGGCTGCTTGGAACATCACCTCGTCCAAAACGACAAAGTGGTTTGGATGAGGCGGCAACAACTCGGGGGTCTTTAAAAACATTAAAATGGGTGATCCTTCTACAAATTTATTTATTTTCATCAAATCAGAATACAAAGGTTGATATTGATTACATATTCACACGTTTCCAAAACACTCATTACAAAATGTTTTTCCACATCCGCTGGGTCCTACAATCAGACATGAAAATGGACCCTTAATTTAGCAATCATTATCGACCTCCATATCAAGGATGTGACTTTTTCATATTACCATCAATAACCAAAAGGTAAAGTGGTCCCATCTTCAAAAAGACGTCTTATCAAACACCACCTGAAACAGTTTGGAAAATACTGCGTGTTTTAGAAGAAATCCCTTTTTATCTCTTCTGATGATCTGTTGGGGTGTCTGCAGCTTCTTCCCCCTGCGAACCACGCAAAAATCCTTCCACCAGCTCCTTAACGCCGTCTAAATGAACTTGTTCGCAGCATTCTCGCATCTGAGTGATGCCTTTGACACAGTACTGTTTTTTTTTTTTGTTTTTTTTTTTACGAATCCTCGTCTGACAAGCATAACTCTTTGGTCCTGCAGCTGGAAAATCCTGAATGAGGTCACTTCGTCCATCAGGTCACCCAAGTACGGGCAGAGTTCAAGGAGAGGTTGGTCCTCCTTCACCGAATAAATCAGACTGTCCATGTCCATGTGCAAAACATCATCTTGCAAATGATCGAGGTAACTATACAACTTTAGACTCGCGTACAGCATTGTGAAAGAAGCCACGTACATGTTTGAGTTTCCAGGTGATGTGAGGCATTTTTTGTTGTTTCCACTGAATGAGGGCCGTTGTCGTTCAGAAATGCAAAATATTCTGCCTCACATTACCCCGAAAACATTCAATTAAATTTTATTTATATAGCCCAATATCACAGCCACAGCCGTCTCATTGGAGTGATATCAGAATATTGCAAGAAATCAATCATGTAAAAGTAAACAATAGCTGGTTGTAAAACAGACTAAGCTGAACAAACATCTCTGCCCTTACACCCTCCTTCTCGGTGAGGAAAAACTCATAAAAAAAACCTCAGGGTTGCCCACATGAAGGAGAGATCCTCAACGGACGGACAAGTGATGTGCTAAAACTATTAAAGAAAAGTGAGCTTAATTAATTCTATAACTACATGATTGAATAACAAGTATATGTCTAATAAACAAACACGTCTAGATAAACAGCTACAAGTTAAGATAACAGCTAGATATTTTAATAAACGACATGTTTGAATAGAGTAGCAGATGGGCTTCATCCAGTAGGAGTTGTGGAAACAGCTGGGGTTGCTGCAAGAGCCAAAGGCGAGGTCACGGCCAAAGACAAGAGCACAGACGATCCACCTGGAATCAGAAATCTCTCAGGGACAACATGTGAATCACACTGCACCAAACAGAGGCATGATAAACAAAATAAAATAATGCAATGGCAGATGGCAAGTGATGAAATGAAGATTGCAGGTGGGAGGAGTGGGGGTGGAAGAAGGATACAGACCCAGGTTAGGGAAGGGGGGGAGGGTTTAGGAGACGGATGAAGAGTGAGTAGGAGCGAGTAGAACCAGTGTATAAGTGTTCATTATAGTAGGTGAGGCAGAGGAGCAGTAAGTTAAATAATCTCTGATTGCTAGTTAGCCTGGCAATAAGCCTGTCCAAAGAGGACTGTTTTAAGTCTAATTTTGAATGTAGCAACCGTGTCTACGTCTCTTACATGAGCTGGGAGCTTATTCCATAAAGCAGGAGCTTGGTGGCTAAAGGCTCTACCTCCAACTGTGCTTTTAGAGATTCTAGGAACCACAAGCAGTCCTGCATTTTGTAAGCGAAGTGTTCTATTTGGTTGGTAAGGCACTATGAGATCTTCAGTATAGGATGGGGCCATACCATTCAAAGCCTTATAGGTTAGCAGGAGGATTTTGAACTTGATTCTAGATTGAACTGGGAGCCAGTGAAGTGAAGCTAACACAGGAGTAATGTGTTCTCTCCTGCTGGTTCCTGCTAACAATCTAGCTGCTGCATTTGGCACAAGCTGAAGACTTTTTAAAGAACTCTCAGGACACGCTGCTAGCAAAGAGTTACAGTAATCCAGCCTAGACATAACAAATGCATGGATGAGTTTTTCAGCATTGCTTCTAGATAATGTTTCTGATCCTAGAAATATTGCGTAGGTGAAAAAATGCAGTTTTACAAGTCTGTGATATGTGAGCCTTAAATGATAAATCCTGGTAAAGAAAAACCCCCCCAGGTTTCTAACTGTGGGATTGGAGGCTATTTACACCATCCAGGGAGACCATCTGAACAGGTAGGGTATCTCTCAGGTATTTTGGGCCTGGTATAATGACTTCTGTTGGCCAACAACGCTATCACTAAAATAGCTTCAAGCTAACATTGTTAATAACCATGGCAGTTTCACTGATATCCATCAGGTTTCAATATCAACACTGGCACACATTCTAAAAAAAAAAAAAAACATTCATATGAAGTAAACTTATCAAATGCCTTTCAAGTGGAATTCCGAAAGGGTAAAACAACTCTGGCATGATTATGCAGAAGTATGTATTCACTTTAGCAGTGTGATCTTCCATACTGTCTCATAATCTTTTACTGTACCGTAATATGTATACTAGATCTACACTGTTTGCCTGACACTGTTCTTCCAGTAGTTGAATGGGTGGAGAGGAGATCCAGCATGAGTTTCGTTTACGTTGATGAGGTTGGGTTCAACCTGAGGAGAACACAGAGGAGAAGAAATGTCATTGGCCACATATAGTCAATGTCCCAGGGCAACGTGGGATAAATATAACACTCTGTGTAGCCATTACGCAGAATGGGGTCATCCACCCCCGTGCCCGTAAAGGCCCTTACAACACAGCACTCATACTTACATTCTTGGACCAATTGCACAATAACACATAACAGCAGCACATAAAATCGATGATATGCAATGCATTGCTCTCTGGGACAATGTGTCTTTCCACCACTCTGCTCTGATTCAGAACTGGTTTCAGCAACATCCACATTTCACCATCCTATATCTTCCACCATACTCTTCATTCCTCAACCCTATAGAATAGTTTTTTTTTGCATGGCGATAGAAGGTACATGATCTCCGTCTCCAGGTTGAGGTACCCCTCATCCAAGCCATGGTGGAGGCCTGTGACCAAATGGAAATGGCAGCAATACAAGGATGGATTGACAGAAGGATGGACACTTCCTCTCCATTCATCATAATGACTTAGGCCTTTTCTTGGTTCAGTGTTACACTGCAGACAGTAGATATATGTGTGTTGTATAATGTTTTTTTTTATACTATGAACACAAATACATGGCAAAAGTTTATTTTATTTTTCCTGTAAAATCAATGCACTTTGCAATTAAAAACAAAGACTAAATAAAAACCTAACCCACTCTTTACCCTCCCCCCTCTCCTCCTTTAGCACATACATCAAATGACCCAAAGTACAATTAATACTTATAAAGGATAACTTCCAAAAGAAACGTAAGCCTTGGTTCTGCTGTGAAGAAACAGCATTTGGGAATCTTTTATACCAGGAGCCAGTTTAGCCACAAAAGCATTGCCAGTGTGCCCACCCAGACCGGAACAGCAACAGGGTCCATTCCATAGCCTAGCATGGCAAATCCAGTCATGAAAAGCATCAGCTGCTATATCTTCACATGCGTCTTACATAGCTTCCAGAAGAGGCATACGCGCTTGTGGATTTCGGTCATACACCTTCCATCTTCAGGCAGAGAAGCCTCCCTCATTGTTAGGCCAAGGTTGATCACATGATCAATCAAAGTAGCTTGGATCTCATCAGAGATTACGGACCTAGTCTGTCCCTGTCCTCCTCTTATTCTGACTCATCTGGCTCTGCCATTGTTCGCAATGCTGGCATCCGTTACTCCAACACAGAAGAGCACACCTGTTTCCCTTTCAATGCTAATGCTAATGCTCTGATTGCTAATTGTAAAACTGTGTGACTGATGTTCTCCATTGTGAGGAGTCAGTGTGCATATTTGAGTGACAGTGTATTCCTTGTGTAAAAAAGATTTTCTGCATGAAAATTGTGCCAAGAGCAGAGAATTGTGTGCAGTGTTTTGAAAAAAGTGTGCTTTAGAACTGTATTTTGAGTGTAAAGCAGGAAATGCGCTTGTAGTTTAACAGAATTAGTTCAGTGGGTTGGTGAATGATTTACATGTTGTGGTCATTGTGTTTTAAGTAGGAAAAGTTGTGTGTAAACAATTGATAAAAACTGTAATTCACTCTTACTTTATTTTTCTCTTTAAGCTGTGATGTGGAAGCAGTCTTCTTGTTTGACCCACACAAAGATAAGATGGTGAAGTTCAATAAATGTGAACCTGGGTTTACAGTAAACATAAAAAATCCTAAATACTATTTTATTTTTAATTTTTACAGGGGAAGGGGGTACCATTCTTTATGCACCATTTTGTGAACAGTGTCAAGTTTTTGTTGTGTAGTTGTGTGTGGTGGTTTCTGGGAGCTTTTTTGTTTTGACAACAGAGTCTTCATTGAGACCTCAAGGTGAGCTTTTGGCTGAAGAGTCAAGTATTTTGGATGTTTAGCTTATATTTTTTAAATCGTATTAGGTGTTTGGTTGAATTGGTCTAATGTTTCAGAAAATGTGTTTCAGCATTTTAGAAAAACTGTAAAACAGTTTGTATCTTTCTTATCAGTAAAAGACATTGTGATAATTGACTAGAAATTAGTGATTCTTGTACATTGAATATTTACAGAGAACATTATGTTTTTTTCAGTTCCTCACATTTTTTT
>BSAI01004336.1:0-11672 GCA_036245035.1 Adrianichthys oophorus | reverse complement strand
AAAGAACGAGGTCCCGGATCCAAGCGGCTGAAATGAGCTTCCTCCGTAGGGTGGCTGGGCGCTCACTTAGAGATAGGGTGAGAAGCTCTGTCACCCGGGAGGAGCTCGGAGTAGAGCCGCTTCTCCTCCACATCGAGAGGAGTCAATTGAGGTGGCATTTGGTTCGGATGCCCCCTGGACGCCTCCCTAGGGAGGTGTTCCGGGCATGTCCCACTGGGTGGAGACCAGGACACGCTGGAGAGACTTTGTCTCTCGGCTGGCCTGGGAACGACTTGGGGTCCCCCCAGAGGAGCTGGAGGAAGTGGCCGGAGAGCAGGAAGTCTGGGCATCTATACTTATATATATATATAGATATATATATATCTATATATAGATATCTATATATATGTGTGTGTGTGTGTGTGTATGCATGTATATTAATTTTACTTATTTTAAATGTGTAATTTGCAATCCTACCAACTTCAAAAGTTGCTTCATAACTGGTTGTGCATTTTTTTTTAAATTTTGGTTTGCAGCATTGTGAACAAGAGGCTTCCTTCTGGTGAAGGCCATTATCATTTGAGGATGATACCATATGAAGACCCTAACTTCCAGTCCCCTCTAACCCGGAACAGAAATTTAGAAATGGAAATAAACCAGAGGTTGTATATTGAGGTGTTAACTGAGGGAGTTGATGAACGCCAAATCTCCACCATTCTGGACTCCTGCTGGGCGACACCCTTCAATGATGCCAGCTACCCTGTCCACTGGGATCTTATCAGCAACGAGTAAATGAGCCAATGCTGTTTAGCATTGTTTCAGTATTTCAGAAATAAATATCTCTTATTCTTCCATTTTTCTAATGACTTTGAAACATTTCTACCACCAGGTGTCCTAATCCAGCAGATGGTACTGTGGAGCTGGTTCAGAATGGCATCTCCACTGTGGCTCGTTTCTCCTTCAAGATGTTCACCTTTACCAACTATTCCTCCATCTACCTTCACTGTCAGGTTCACTTGTGTCTTTTGAGGCACAACAACTGCTCTGCTGTAGGTACCAGTTAACATTGTGAAAACTATCTGTCAAAATCCTACAGCTGTTCTAAAGTTTCTGTTTCTTGCAGCATTGTTACTCTGGTTATCACAGGAGGGTAGCAAGGGATGTTAACTACCATGACACTGCAGCCATCACAATAGGACCACTTCATTCAGCCCCAGGTATTGTCTCCTTTCCCATAGCTAAAGTAACTAAGTTTGTTATCATTTAAATGTTGAGTTATGAATTGAGAAAAAAAAAACCTAAACAAAAAGAGTATTATCTTGATTTCTTCTTTCTGATGTCCCTTTAATTTGATTATACATTATTGTTGATGCCTTACAGATGAAAGAAGGATGATGAACAGCGTTCCATCCCACCCTGCACCTCTGGTGATTTTGATTGTCAGTTTAATTTTTGCTATAATTCTGTGTTGAACTGATGCTTCTTTTACTGTGTTTAGCCCCTAAGATTTTCTTATACCTGAGATACTTCATTTGTGGAAAAGTTTTGATTGTTTACATGATGCATAAAATTAGTAAAACTCATTTGTTTATTTCATTTTGAGTTTTCAGTACAAAAACAGATTTTTAACATTAGAATGCAGTTATTGGTTTAAATATTGCTTTGCAGATATTTGTAGCTTAATCTGTTGCAAGCTGTGTTATAAAATTCAGGTTAAATTTTAGAAAATCAATACCAATCATTTTTGATGGATACATTTGCAAATTTACAAAATTAAACTCACGTGCTGACATATGCTTTGTGTGTATTTTTAATTAAAATATTTGTTCCCACATTTTTTAACAATGTTGTTCCTGCAAGAAATATCACAATATGTTCTATGTTCAACCTACAATATGCAATCAGTCAAAACCAGTGCAACACGATAGATTCCGTTCATCACTAAAGAAACTGTTAAAATGTCAGGTTTCACTCTTGCGGGCTTTACCTCTGTGTTGCTGCAAGTACAACATCACATTTTGGGTAGACTTTATCCTTTCAGTCAGTATGTGCTTGAAAAACTATCACATGATCTGATGAGGTAGACTACACAGGTCTTAGAGCCTTTTGCAAGTAATTTGCCACACATCATTGGGTATTTAGGCTTTTCCCCACGCACAGTCAGATTAGAAATTAAAGGACTTGACCTGTTAGTTAAACATCATTTCACCAACCAACAACCTAGGTTACTTTTAAATGCAAAATATGACCATGTATTTGTGATTGGTATTTGTTGAGTTTCTCTGGAAAGCAGCTATGTGAGGTTGATCCAGGGACTTAATCAGTATTTTGCAGACAAACAAAAAGGAAGGTGATGACTCTCTGACACTTGTTGGTAATTCAATAAAACTCTCTGGAGAAGATGTTTTCTTAGCTTTATTAGATGACAGGTCAGTTTACTTTAAGGTTTCCTACTCCACTTGAAAAGTCCTCTACACAACTCAGAGGCGATTTTTTAATGAACTACTGCCGCTCTGGAGAAACTGTTGTTGAAACTTGGTCTCAAGGTTCATTCATTCATTCATTTTCCAATCCATTTTATCCCTTTCGGGGTCACGGGGTTGCCGGAGCCTAACCCGTCTACTCATGGGCGAAGGCAGGGTACACCCCTGGACTGGTCGCCAGTCTGTCGCAGGGGCCACAATCACACACCCATGCACACTCACATTCACACCTAGGGACAATTTAGAGTAGCCAATTAACCTATGAAGCATGTTTTTGGACGGTGGGAGGAAGCCGGAGTCCCCAGTGAAAACCCACGCATGCACGGGGAGAACATGCAAACTCCACACAGAAAGGTCCCCCAGCCAGGACTTGAACCGGGAACCTTCTTGCTGGAGCGCTAACCACTGCGCCACCGTGCAGCCCGTCTCAAGGTTCATATTTCCCTTATCATAGACACAGATGGGACAGCAGGTGACTGAGAAAATAAGTGAAACACTGCAGATTAGTGTCTTAAAAATAGAAAAAGTAAGACATAACAAAACATTTGTTGAAATCTAGAGTTTCATACTTCACAAAAAAACTTCATATCACATTGACAACATTTCTTTTGCTTATTGCATTTGGTCAGTAATATTATTCTGTAGATAAAATGTTAAGTTAACCAACTTTACGGTCAGTTTTAAATGTGTTCTTTATTGTAGGTACAAGAGCCATCAAAAAGAATGTAATGTGCTGCAAAAAATCCCAGGTGATTTAAAAGGGATTTGTCCATCTTGCTTGGTCCTGTTGACATGAAGAAATATGTTATAACTTAAACACTCTTTTTTGTGGCAAAATATTGGATTTTTGGTAAAAAAAAAAAAAGGTTTGGCCAATCTCTCATGCCAATCATTTTTTATCTACAGACAGGAAAACTCAGATAAGCAGCGTTCCAGGAAAGCTGATAACTGTGACAGTCACTTTGATGGCAGCCAAAACTATAATCTTGTGAGATTGTAGATACAAAATTAGTTTCTGAGCCTTTTTGTTTTTTTTCTAAACCTAGCTTTATTTGATAGGTTTCATTTATTGGAGTGTTCTTTTTATTATTTAGTCTAAAAGTAAAGACTTTTAGATTTTCCTTGACTCACTCCTGAATGTATTCCTATTGATTGATTTGGTCTTGCTTATGCTGACATAGGTTATACTTAATAACGTTACTATTTCTTGTCAACTTATCAATAAGAACTCTTAAGTTCCAATTAAAATTTTTTATGGAATTGGTCATCAAAAGGTCACAATGTGTGCAAGGTATTTCATTCTAATTCTTTTTTTTCCAGGTGAGGTAATTTCTCTCCTTTTTTGTGTACAAATATTCAGAGAAAAAGCCAGCATGACAAGTACCACAATGTTACAATTGATGATAACTTGTTTATTGTGTCTTCTCTGAAATGGATGGCAATTGACCAAAGTTTAGGCTGCATTAAGACACAAACTAATGGGTTCTCTATGTCTTGAGTATTAACAGTGTTGGGTCAATTAATTTATAAGAGTAATTGATTTCTTAAGTTACTGAATTGTAATTAAAATACTATCAAATAATACCAAAATAAAAAAGTCTTTCACTACTCATTACTTTACTTTTTTCCACTCACATACAAATTAAGCAAGCACAAACAAGATGCCCTTGTAAAATCCACAAAATAAAACCACAAAGGCTACACAACGGTACCCAAGTTTTTTAGCACAACCTCATTAGTTTCACTCTATGAGCATGAGAAAATGTACATTGTATAGTAGCAAACATAGTGTACAGACAGGTTGCTCATTGACACTAGGGCAGTGAAAAGCAGTTCATCTCCAGGACAAAACTTGCACTGTAATTGTGTCTCAAATATTTCACCTTTGTTTTCAACAATTGGAAATAACATGTATTTCTCTGGTTGTTGAATGCCCCTTTGAATTCGTCCACACCCATCTTTCCACTCTCTTTATCTTACTTTGACAATCTTACATCTTACCAACTCTGTGTACATGCATGTGCAAAAGAATCAGTAACTCAGTTTTTTTTTGGTCAGCTAGTATCTGTTTTGTTTCATTTAGCCAAGAGACAATGTCAGAGCCAACTTTTTACACAAATTCATTTGTTTAATTAGTCACCTATTGTTTTGCTGCACAAAAATGTGAGTAATGAAGCAATAAGGGTTTCTGTAGTCTATTATAACTTAAGGTGTATATATTCAAACTACGCTTGGTTCGTTTAAAAGGAACAAGAGTTTGTTTCCCCTGATAATCCGGAACAAAATTTCAGTCTGAATACATCCAAGGTGACCCTGATCTGGGACCAAGAACCAATCTCAAACCCTTCCTTCAAGTTGATCTCAGGTTGATTCCAATCGAACTAAGCTCTGGTTCGCTCTGAGATTCCTCAGTCCAAATAGACTCCGTGTTCAGAACACCTGGACCAAAACAGCCACAGTAGTCAGCAGAGGTGTGACCAAGTCATTGTTTTGCAAGTCAAAAGTAAGTCTCAAGTCTTTTTCCTCAAGTCAGAGTCAAGTCCCAAGTCAAAAGCAGTCAAGTCTCAAGTCGAGTCACAAATCCTATCATTGAATGTTCAAGTCATTTCAACGACAGAGTAATATTATTCACACACCATGTGTGCTATTAGGAACTGTACTTATTTATCAACATTTTACAAGCACATTGGGCAAATGTCTTCTGCATCCCCACTTCAAAAATTCAAAATGATTTCTCTATGACAAAAACCCACTTTAACACGTCTGTAATTATGGTACAGAGAGATTGAAGAGAATCAAGGTCAAATCTGGATATTAAATCCCCTCACCACAGACCAGTTTGTGGCTGATGAGGCACTGACTATTTCAGAGTCAGATTTACAAGAAAATGAACTGAGATATATTTACTGACTACTGACAGGGTTTTGTATCTCATATCGGCATCTTTTTATAAACAAAGCAGATACATATTGGACTGAGGAAGAATTTTAAATGTACAACAGTTTAGCATGACTCTAAAAAGCAAACAACAATGAATATGAATGAAAAAAGCTTTTAGTTTAAAGTTTAAAATTTTTGTTGTGAATTGGATTTGTCTCTGTTTTGAATATGATTCATCTTTGTCCTGAATACGAAATTTCCCCCGTCAACTTACTTTAAAAAAAAAACATCACAGGGTCCCAGAGCCTGCATTTCATTGTGGGATTGTGGGAATTGTCATAATAAAATTAATTCCCACAAACTGAGCTCCTATAATGCGGGAGTAAACCACAAGTTTGCATCGCAACTTCAAAATCAGAAACAAGGAGTGGGATCGAAACAATGAAGTTGTTCAGAGTAAGGTTAGCACACCCGTCTCTCGCACAGCTCAGATGAGCTTGCTCCACGAGGCAGACAGAGAGAACATTAGTTTCACAACAGAAACAGGCGCGCACTGCGAGAAGAGCCCCCCAAGCACACACAGATGATACCTCTGCTTTTCACCATCGTGTAGCTCTCTGTTTTGGTTGATGAAGCAGCAAGATATGAAGTAATTTTTTGAAGTGAATCTAGACAGAAGTGAAGTATAAACCTGATGGACTTACAGCAGCAACAAAAGTTTAATAAAAGTGTTGCTTTGGAGACAGCATGGTTGTTACAGCCCCAGGCCTTGTCTGTGTGTGTGTGTGTGTGTGTGTGTGTGTGTGTGTGTGTGTGGTTGTGTGTGTGTGTGTGTGTGGTTGTGTGTGTGTGTGTGTGTGTGTGTGTGTGTTTGCCCCTCTGCAGAGGACTGCTCCACCATGCTGCCTGACTCCACCTCCTGATTTCAGCCATCTTCCCTCTTCCAATCACCTGGCTTGGAGGGAAGCATTAAAGCTTCTTCCCTGTGAGGGATCTGCATTCTCAGCTCGCCCCTGCTGTCAGTCTTGGTCTTTTTGAAGCCAATGGGAAAGCCTGGTTTTCCTTCTTATTTTGTTCTTCCTTTCTATAATAGTTTTGTCTCAAGTGCATCCCTGGTTTATTTTGTGTGGTTGTATCTTAGTATAAGTTGGGTCTTGATATTGTTTTTGTTAGTAATTAGTAAATCTGTCCTTGTTTTCTCAGCAAGTTTAATGTTGAGTTTACAGTTTGATGACTCCAAAAAAGTGTTCATACCATTTATGAATTACCTTTTCTGAATTCAGTTTTCTAATAAAAAAATGTCATTCTCTTCAGTTCATTTCCAAAGAAAATGTTAAAATAATATGGTTTTTGATAAAAATATTTTGTCATTTGTCATTTTTGTTAAAGAAAGTCAAAGCAGGGAGACAATCGAAGATTAGATTTTCTTGGCTATATCGTCCAGCCCTAGAATTGGTGAGGATGAAATAGGAGAAGAACAAGATGAGTGATTGCAGAAATCTAAATAGTTTGGATCATTTCTCATGCCAACTCAGCAAAAACAGAGATAATGTAAGCAGTTTTTTTTTTTTTCAACAAATATGTAATTTCAACAAAATTGTGACTGTGAAGAGAGAAGCACTGGATGAGACCAAAAACAGGAAAAGACAAAAATGGATGAGAGAAAAGGTGAACACTGATGCAGCCTCAATGACCAGTGGAGGAGACCAAGGGAGTCAGCATCAAATGTAGTAGTTATATTATTGTATATATTTTATATTGTATATATAATGTATATTGTATATATATATTGTATATATTGTATTTATATTAATTTTGTTTGTGTTCTTTTTGTTGGACCGGAAGGAAAAAGAAGGGGGGGTTGCTGGGGGGGGGGGGGGGGGGGGGGGGGGGGGGGGGTGTAAAAGGGAAAAAGGGTGAGTTATAGAAGTTAGAGGATGACTACAGGGAAGGGAGGGTAGAATCGTAAAATGACAGACAACAAAATGCTGGAAGCTTATAATCATTACAATCATGTGTCATTGTTAGTCTAAAATGGGCAGGGCCCTTTCCACAAACATAACTGCTGGCTCCAAGAGTCTTCACAAACTTGTCCATATCCAGTTCACACGCACACTTATGCATAACAACCAACACGTGTAAAGCGTTCTATTCTGTCACGTAAACTATTTGAAGGTGCAAAGGTGAGACGACACCTGTGCTCAGGTGAATACTTATGTTAAACTGAAGTGGATGATGCAATGTAAAAAAAAAAGGAGGGAGAACTCCCAGCCATCCCCACGCCAAGACCCCCGTCGAGGCAGCAGCGGCGACCAGGGCCTTCACCTGCACCCATACTGTAAATATTTACTAAATATTTACTTTTAAGTTAAATATTTATTTTATAATTATATATATATAACTTACAAAAGAAATATGTATTTTTAAGTTAAACATGAATTAATCATTGTAATCAAGTAAGTTAAATATTTAATTTATAATTTTATATGTAGGGGGCTGGAGCTTGCACTCTCTGTGCTCCTGTGCCTCTCCGTTCCCTGGTGTTGGGTCCTTGTGGCAGTCCTGCTGGCTCATACAATTGCTCGGCAAGCGGACATCCTCTATCTGCTATTCCTTGTGGGTGTTGGGGAGCCCTGGCTACTGCTGCTGCTTCGGCGGGGGTCTTGGTGTGGGGGTGACGGGGCACTCTACATTTTTATGGTTGTGCTTGTTTTTTAATCTGTTGTATTTTAATGTAAAGCACTTTGTGTTATGCTTCATAGGAAAAGTGCTATACAAATAAAGTTTGATTTGATTTGATTTCAAATCAGATTAAAATCAAACTCTCCAACTTCCATGACCTCATTTTTCCCCATTTCTTTTGAACCCTAACTCTCCCTTCTTGAACATCCCACTCTCTCCCTTTTCTTCTTTTCCATCTGTTCCAACAAAAAAGAGAATACAAGCATAATCAATATAAATACAGTTTAGCCTCAAATACAAAAGAGGTTTATACAAATATACACCTTGTGTGTCAAAAGATTCATTACCCCCTTTTGTAACAGTAAAATGTGTCCAAGACAAGAGGCCTTCAAATCATATATGTTTGCTCACCTGCTGGACAGGATAAGTAAAAAAAAAAAATTGACAATCAGAGTGTAGTTTGTGTGGGCAACCTACAGGCACCAACACAACATCACCTGTACATCTTAGGTGTTTGCAACTTAAAATAGCGTTATGAATACTTCACGATACACGTACAACACAACAGTGACGTGCGGTGAAGGTTGTGGCTGGTGAGGCACTAACTCTTTCTGAGCCAGATTTAAAAGCAAAAAAGGGGCCTTAATGGGTCATTCTACAATTTGACAATTCTTTACGTCCAACCCATCAGATTTAAAATAATCCACAAACAAAACGCTAAAGCATTTAGTTTATGACTCAGTTTACATGTCTGTGAAGTGTTTGAACTTAAACATAAGCAGAAATTACATTCTTTTGAAATTACATTTCATAGAAAGTTTTAAATGGGCTAAAAAAAAATCTTTTAATGTCAAGTTATATCACTTGGATCACTCAGCGATGTTTAAATTGATATTAAATGTGTATGTATCAAAATATGTGGGAAAGCTTACAGGCTTTCATAGGGTGTCCTTTTTTTTTTTTACATGACTGTAAATATTACAAAACATACCAATACCCTTTATGGAACAAAAAAAACAGTGTCCTGATTTTAGAAACCATCAGAGACCACAAGGCAAGAAGTGATTTTATTTGCAACTTTGTTTCAAAAGGTGTTACTCAAATCCCTGCCTGTTGTATTTTTCCCACTCCAGTACTTACATATTTAAACAAATCATATTTTTCTCTTGTCATGGTATTCCTAGACCTAATTTATCAAAAGAACGAGTTGATCATTTACGGCGAAGTCAAAAGAAGTCTGTTCAGACAACACAATAAAATGAAGTAATAATTAACAAACTCACAGGGAGGTAACTGGGAAATGATGAAACAAAGAAAGTTGAAGAAATTTGAAATGCTGAAGCTTCCTAACTAAATATCTTAACATTTTTAGTTTTGTAGTTTATTTTTCTTTATTAAATCAGTTAGAAAATTCTTGAAAAAGTATTTTTTAAAAGGCTGAGAGAAAGTACAAAAGTGGGACATTTCTTGGCCTTTCATAACTCTCTTGAAGAAAGAAAACATATCACCTTATCTATCTATACCTGTCTTTTCCAGTTCTTCCACCATGATAAGAGGCTTTCTCTGAGAGTGTTATAAAATCGTAACAATCAGAACTATCAGGAAACGAGATAAATGCTTTCTGCTTTGTTCATGTATATCCTTATCAAACTGCACATTACAACATCGCCGCTGGGTTAAAAAGTAAGAATAGTACAATAAAAAAGTCTGTAAAAACTTTCAAAGCAACAGTAAAATATGTGTAAGAAAGTAATAAAATGTTCACGTGGAATTGCTTTTTCAGAATAAAGGGCAAACTGCATCCTGCTCTGTGAAGGATTGTTCTTCAACGTTTTTTGAGCCAAAGTACTTTTTTTCCTTGATAAAAATCACAAGGCACTCCCCAATGAAAAATATTTCAATAAAATTAACCTTTGTTGCCAATAATAACAATATACAGTAATTCTTACCAATGTGTCTTGAATGCAATGAGAAAAGTCTTATGATACTTTATAACGCAACATACTCAGTGTGAAACCTGGGCCTGTTGTAATAAACACTATAAAGTTTGTATCCTGGCAATAGTAAAGGTTTTTTAGACCAGTTGGGTGAAAATGAATGCGCTTACCTGATGATCTTTCACACCACACTAGTGTACAGCGGCTCACTAATTCAAAAACACTGCTGTAAAGAGGTGGCAGTCATTATTTTTATTTTTGTGCATCTTCTTCCATAATGTTTGGCCTTTACCAATGAGATAACAAATAATACCAGAAAACATTAACTTTAGAATATTTACATGCAACTTACAAGTATTTCATAATACACTTTCGCACAACAAATGTACATTCCATTTTTGACAACATCCCTTGAGGTGGCTGTATGAGCCTTAAAGGAACTGCAAGACACACCTGCTCCCCTTAATTTCATTCAATTTTAATTATATAGCCCAATATCACAACCATTGCCATCCCAGCGGGGTTCACACTGGTATTCGGAAACTGAAACCAAAAGAACATAAAGTGATACATAAAATATAAACAATAGCTGGTTGCTAGACAAACTAAAGAGACTAAGCTACACACAACTACATGTATGAATAGTGTCACAGATGGGCTTAATCCAGATGAAATTGGGGGACAGCTGGGGGTGCGAGACGAGCCAAAGGTGAGCTATGGCGAATGTCAGGAGCACAGACGATCTACCAGGAAACTCTCCCACTCCAAGACGCAAGACGAGCCAGAGGCGAGGTCCAGGCCAAGAATAGTAACACAGGTGTTCCATCTGGAATCTTTTTGGAGCAGGAAAGAGGGACAACATCTGAATTCCACTGCACCAAACAGCGGCATGATGAACTAAATAAAAAATAATTCTGGATAAATTATAACGGATAGAAGGAGAGAAGTAGCAGAGGACAGAAACACTGTGCAGCCCAGCTTCTAACTTCTAGTACCCTATAGAAACTAATTGGTATTGAAATGTATTTCCCCTTTCCACCACTAAACTAGGGGAAAATAGGCTGCAATGGGCCGGTTTATCAAACCAATTTCCTTCTTCGGAGAAGTACTGTATGCATAATGGATGTAATGAAAACTGCAATTATTCCTCCAACTTCATTAAGGTAAGTGAGTTAGGGCAGCAGTCCGGCTAAAAATGGTCCAGGCAATTCAGGTGTTCGCTCAAAGTTGGAATGTCACTGCGCACATGGGGTGAAGCTAACAGGAACAACAATAGAGGTCATCCAGCAGCTTATTTTTTTTGCTTGGCTTTTGGCACTTTGTATATAAAGCATTTAATGTTGCTTGAGAGAAGATTGCAAGCAGCAAAGAGGAATACAGCCACTTTCTTGGCGCTTTTTGTTGTAGTGAGCTTCAACACGTTTCAACAGTAGCTCCACACTAACTGGTCCATTCCATTTTTCTATAGACCTATGACCAACAAGGGCCCAAAAATGTTAAGGTTGGGCTTAATGGGACCATTTTAAAATGGAAACACTCAAGTTGCCAGACCAGGTCGCTCAGTGGAAATGAAGCATGAAGGTAAAAACTACTAATTAAAAGATATAACTATTTTAAAAGAAAAAAGGAGTTTAACACAAAACTATTCAGCAATTAAACAAAAAAATGTCAGGGTTGACGTGAGGACACAGATGCAGACGACACTCGTAAA
>BSAI01004326.1:0-22250 GCA_036245035.1 Adrianichthys oophorus | reverse complement strand
CCATCATCCATCATCCATCCATCCATCATCTATCATCCATCCAAACTTCCATCCATCCATCCATCCATCCATCATCCATCCATCCATCATCTATCATCCATCCATCCATCCATCCATCCATCATCCATCCATCCACCATCCATCATCCATCCATCAATACATCCACCCACCCATCATCCATCCATCCATCCACCCATCCTTCCATCCATCCACCCATCCTTCCATCCATCCATCCATCATCCATCCACCATCCATCATCCATCCAAACCTCCATCCATCACAGCAGAGAGTTTGTGCTGAAGATGGAGTCCAGCCTGACTCAGACCCTCACAGGCATTCTCCAGTCTGTTGATCCGGCTCTCCAAATGGACCATCTCCTCTGTCAGGTTCTGGTTCCTGGTCTGCAGCTGGTTCTTCTCTGCCGTCTGGTTGGTCAGTTCCCCCGACAGCTGACTGAAGTCTCTGTTGTCTGAGTTGACAGGAAACCATCAGGACAGACAAGATACTTTTCAGCCTTCTTCTGTGCTTGTACTCACACAGCACTGAGACCCGGACCACCAGAACCAGCAGGACCAAACTCAGCAGGGCCAGAACAACCGCAGCCGCTTTCAGGGGCGTCCTGGTTTCAGGTTCCTGCTGGCGGTTCCCCACACCTGCAGGTGCACAGCAGGCTTCATGTGACGCTTTTGAGAAATGATCCAGAAAGCCTCCTGGAGGTTATTCAGACTTCAGCTCCTCTGCAGTTAGAACATCATCAGATCATGGAAACATTTCACGAATCTAAAAGGATGTTCCAGCTTCAGGAAATAAAACGTTTCTGTGCCTGGAACCCACGGAGGAACAAAGTCAACAACTTTGACAGCAGAACCTTGAGGATCATCCCGCAGACAGAGAGGGATGAGGTCACTAAAGGTCTTTTGACCTGATGGTTTTCAGAGCTGCTCCTGTGGTTGAACGCTCAGGTGTTCCTCTGCATCTTCAGAGGGAAACCGGCCGCAGACCTGCTCTCACTTCCTCATCCAGTCCACCTTCATGGCCTCCTCCTGAAGAGCTGCAGCTGCACTCACAGGACACCTTTAGGCGTCCGTCACCAGGATGTTCTTCATCCGAACGTCAGAACCTTTTTCCAAAAATGCTCCTTCAGCGTTTGAGTTGGACGTTTCTCTGATTCTCATTTTTCTGTTTGAAACCCTTTGACTATTTGATGGAACTGGAAGGATCTTCTAAAGTTCCTGAAAGGTTAGATGAAGCTTTCTGCAGAAGGTCACCCCCAGATTCTTGACCCACCTGATTCTCCTCCTGGTTCTGAATGGACCAGCTCCTTCAGGTTGACGTAGATCTCATCCTCTGACTCCATATGAGCGGCTGCGTCCTTCAGTGACTGCGCAGACGTGACGGCTGCGTCTGAATGCAGAGAGCCTTCACACGAGGAGAAGTTTCTGTTCCTCCTCTGGGGTTTCCGTAGTTTGAGGTGATGAGGCCAAAGGACGTTCTCAGAGAGATTCATGGAGCTGATCATGAAAGAGCGAAGCTCCTGTCTGTCCAGGTTTCATCTGAGCATCATCAGAACAGAAGACAGAATCTTTCAAATCCAAACTCTTTTTAAAAAAGATTTCTCTTTATTTCTACACCAATCAGCCTAAATAACAAACAGAAACTCCATTTAAACGCCTTTGGAGAAATCCTGTTGAGTGTTGAAAGAAGGGACTTCATAAACCTTCATAAATGGAACAAATAAGAGAAATTGTTTTAAAAGGATAGTTTTGGCTACATATTTTAACAGAAGATGTTTGAACAAAGAAATACTGAAGTGTATTCACTAGTCAATAAAACACATTTTTAAATCAGTTTCTCTTTAACTTTTCCTGAATCCTAATCTTGTTTTGTCCGTATTTATTCATTCATATTGATTTGAATAATAACACCACCACTTTATTACAAACAAGTTCTGGTTCTGGTCAGCAAAACCAAAACAGAATTTTCCCAAATGTTAAAAATGATGAATTTTAAATAAACTGAAGGTCTCTGAAGTTTCTTCTTCCTTTTGGTTTTTTGAGAGCTCGCAGCGAGTCTCTGACTGAATGAACGACCAGAAATAATCAGATTTTCATCATTTTAGTTCAGAATCAGAAAACGGTTCTGGTTAAGGTTTTCTTTGCTTCTGAAACTCACATCTGTCAGTTTTTGAGCTAAAAATCAGAAGCTTGCATTAGAAACAATTAGGTTCTTCTTCAGGACTGAATTCATGGGAACTCAATGGTTTAAATGCTGTGTTCCAGGTAGAGTCGCAATTTTCCAGCCCAAAAGTCATAAAAATACACAGGTCCCACAAAAAACACACAAGAAGTTCATTAATGGTTAATTAGCTGAAATGAATCATCCAATATTTATTACTTCATGTTTTAATTCAAAGTCCTACTTTAAGACATTTTTAATGATTTTACATCCACTTCTTCTGTCATCAGTCAAAGCAAAACATAAAATAACAAACACGCTCCTATTACACTTTATTAACAACCACACACACACACACACCCTCCGTTTTCTTTTTCCTCAAACATTAAGAACAATCAAAAAAGAAGCAGAGAGAAAAACAACACAAATAATCAAATACTCGCAGTTCTGCTTCAACTTTTTCTCCTGGACCAAAGTGGAACATCTTCTTGACTTTTTACTTTTCATCAGTTGAAGTGAGGAAATAAGCAAATGTCCCTTTGAAACGTGTTAAAGAGCGGTTTGAGGTTTAAAAACCTGTCCTCATCAATACAACCAAGTATTAATAAAACACTAACAGCTAAAGGAAAAATTAATCAGATTCTTATGTTTTCTATCATTTCAATGAAGTTTACTACAAAAAGTCAGAAATGTTTCCACTTTGATCAATACCTCCGGTGCGCCCTCTTCATTTAGACGGCGGTACAGACAGCCATAACTTGGGTTTCCTCAGTTCGGCTTTAGATCGGATCCAAACTTTAAAGATGTGTAATAAAATGTCTACAATAAATAAAAACGTTTGAATAAAGCATCACATCATTAAATACGGCGGGAAGCTAAAGGCACACAAACAACCCAGTGTGCATGGGATTGTGCTGCCTCACTTCACCTCACAGTCTGTGCTGAAACTGAACAGGAAATACGCAAAATACAACGATTTAGAAGATAAACATGATGAGAATCGTACATATAAATTACATTTTTAGCTAAGATTAGTGGACACATTTATTGTATTATTAGTTTACATCTCAGGACAGCAGGTAAGGATGAAGGAAGGTGAGGCAGAGCCGCCCCTGACCACACGTCTCTGATTAAAACATTTTTTAATGAGGAAATAAAAACCGCTGAGCTGACCCCAAACCTCCCCACATGAAGAACACCCACCCAAAGCAATTTCTGGCTACAAAGTAAGAATCAAAACCACGGGAAGTCTGGCAACACTGTTTAAGAAGATCCAATAAAAACTCTAAATCTTTATGTTTCTAAATGTTTGGGAGTTTTGAAAGAAACTAAAGGTCAAAACCATCTTTTAGATGTCTTTAGCCCCTTCAGTGTTTTTAAAAATGTCATTTTACTTTTTTGTTTGTAGAATTTAAATGATAAAATGTTTCTGTTGGTCTGTCTGTTTAAAATGTTTGCAGGCTTTTCACTGTGAGCAGATCTGAAGCGGATCCTTCAGTTTAGGTTTGTTCTTTCAGACTCAGGTCCAAGTCGCTGTGACACTTTGACCTTCTAATAAACGTAATCCAGCATCACGTGCGTGTCTGGATAACTGGGGGGTTTCCGTGGAAGTATCTTGAGGATGGTTTCGTTCCAGTCTTCCTTGCTGGAGCTCCGCAGCCACCAGCTCAGACATTTGAAGGCCACGTAGATGGCGCCGATGCTGAGAAGCATCTTTCTGAAGCTGAAGCCCCCACCACCTGGCCCCTTCTTTTTGTCATGGTAAGAACCTGCAAAGAAAACGCACAAGATGGTGAAAAACCAGAACTCAGAACCTTCTCACAGACATTGTCTTTTGTTTTTGATGGATTTTCTTGCTGCACTTGCAGTTTTTTTAATGTTTTTCTGCTGTGGAGTTTTTCTTTGTGGTTATCTCTGGACTTGTATCTACATTTTCACTGACTTTAGCACAACCAGTGACCTTTTGCAGTGAAGCTAGCCTGTTGGCAGAACTGTCATGGGTGACTTTAGTGAGATGGTTCCTTCAGTTTGGGGTGAGATGCAGAGAAGAAGTTTAGTGTTTGGCGACGTCTCCGTCTCGTGCAGGCAGGTGTGTCTCCAGCAGAGGGCGCTGTGACTGCTGGGACAGCTATGAGCACAGATCATTGAAGTCATGTAGAAGGACTTCAGACTTCAGCTGAGGTCCAGCACTGGTGAAGAGCTTTAGTTTATTTCATTTGGAGCTCTGAGCTGAGGATCCTCTTGCCCTCAGCAGCTGCAGGGTTTAAGGTTTTGGAACTTGTCATTACAGTTTTAGGGATAAAGGAACACAGAACCTGATGGCACCTTTACCTGGGTAGTAGAACTCGATGTACTGCCAGGGCTCCCATCCGTATGACTCGCTGTAGCTCCACCCGGCTGGCTCCCAGTTTGAAAACACCTGTGTTTGCCTGGCCTTCCTGCTGGCTTTGGGCTTCCTGTTTTTCCGCTGCAGCGCAGCGCATTGGGCTGCACGGTCGCCTGCGCTGGCGTACTCAGGGAGCCGCCTACAGCCGAACGGCTCCATGTTAAACTGCATTTGGTGGCTGAAGCCCTCCATGAAGAACCCAGTGGGGTCATTCTGCATCATGCTGAACACCAGCGGCTCCACCGGCCCTGCTGCCCCCATCACTTCTACGTCTCCATAGTAACCCATTTGGCTCAGAAAAGCGGTGAGGTCCAGCTGAGGGTTCTGCAGAGCTCTGATCAGCTCAGCGCTGACCTGGAAGGTCCCATCGTGTCTGAACCTCCCGAGGTTGGCGTCATCATGCTCCGTGATGAACACCGCCTCCACCTGCTGGCTGGTCCTCTGGTAGCTGATGATGATGCCGTCCATGTTGTTGCAGTTGTAGCCACCAGAGGTGTTGTAGTTCTCCCTCACGTATGGCGGGAGGCTGGCAGCAGCCGCATACCTGTCGGAGTTCAGGTTTCCAACCGCAAAGTACACCAA
Organism: Adrianichthys oophorus; assembly: GCA_036245035.1. NCBI lineage: Eukaryota > Metazoa > Chordata > Actinopteri > Beloniformes > Adrianichthyidae > Adrianichthys > Adrianichthys oophorus. Next base: position 17,107 of record BSAI01004326.1, on the reverse strand, counting down.
CTGCAGAGACAGAGATGTTCAGCCACAGCGGCAAGGAGCAGAACCGTCACCATCGCTCACCTGCTTCTTATGCTTCCTGCCTTTGTTTAGCGCCGGAAGAAGCTCCTCCACATTACCGAACACGTGGAAGCCGAAGTCGCCCTGCTCTGGCTGAATGTGGGACTGCAGCTGTGTGAGGAAGCGCAGAGGAGAAGGCTTTGAGAGTTTCTGAATAAGCTCACAGGAAAACACGCCTTTGCCTGAAGCTTCAACACTTAGCTGACGGAAAACGTTCTTATTGGACTCAGGAATGCTCCGGATCCCTTTGAGAAACTTTTTTTTGGCCTAAAAAACAAGATGATAATCGATTGAATCTTATTTTAACACACAATGGTGAGGATCAGCAGGAGATACACCTCAGCTGTCAGAAGAGCACGAAACCGATGATCTCCTCAGGAACTGAAGAAGGACCCTCAAAAACCAGATGGACATTTTACAGAACAAAAACAAAGGAAAAAATCCATGAAAATCAGAGTTTTGAATTGTCTTCATCCTTTAGTAAAGGAATCAGGTCTGGACAGAAGAGATGGTTCCCCTTAAGTTATGTGCCAATCAAACGTTTCTGTGGGCGGGACTTCTGCTCCTGTCTGCAGGTCTGCAGATGTTCAGAGGAGGACGCTTCAGAAGCGTTCTGTGTTTTCAGACATTCTTGGTGTTTTGGATCATTGTTCTGATGAAGATCCATTAAGACTGAGACCAAACCTCCCGACAGCAGGAACAACTTTCGTCTCCAACATGGTCGGTGGATTTCTGAGTTCATTAAAGACCACAGATTGAAGAATTCCTGCTTTCAATCTGAAATCTGAAGCTGCATTCACAGGAACATCCAGCTGCTTAAGATGTTCTCACAGCCTTCAACAATCTTCTCTGTGATTTTCTGATCTATGAGGAACTCCCTTCTTCTCTGTCTGGCGTCCATGTTCAGTGTGGGACACAAGCGACACCAAACAGACTGTTGTCCTCTTCAAACAAACAGGCTGACTGACTACAGCTGTGGAGACACCAGTGATGCTGATCAGAGGACAGACCTGGGTCCAACATGTCCTGAAGTCACATGATTTTCATCTCTTCTGAGTGAACCATCCCTTTTGTCCAGGCAGAAGATGCCATTTCTTTAAAGATCTTTCAGTTTTTGGTCAAACTCTTGTTGACAGGAGCCGGTTTTGTCTCCTAACCTTCATGCTGATGTGTGGGTCAGAGGTCACGCAGTCTTTGGCGAACCAGAACAGCAGCTGGAGGCCGTGGCGAGGAGGAGGACACCCGAAACTCGAGGTCCTCAGATGCTCCAGAGTGCAGAGCTGCCACAGAACCATGGTGAACCATCGCGCAAGATCTTCACAGAAGAACTTCTGCATGTGATGGAACGAAAAAAATTCATTCAAAGCAGAAAACTCAGACGTGACCCAAACATCTTCATGGACATGTTAGAAGCAGGTTTCTTCAGAACTCGTTTCCGCTGTGTGTCCTTCTGCAGAAGATGACACGAAGAAACGGGTTTCAATAAAACCCTCAAAGGATGAAAGAACTAAAGTTCTCTCCTACAAACATTAACAGGGTGGTTAGGTCACATGAGGGCATTCTCTCTGACTTCATGTGACTTTCTGACCTAAAAAAAACTTCTTTTTTATTTCTGAGTTTGTTTTAGTTTTAAAAAGTGTAAAAACTAACGTGAGAAGTTCGGAATGTCAGTGGGAGAACCCGTACGGGACACGCGGGGGTGTGGTTCTGTCGGAAAACGGTAGCTAGTTCTAATGAGTTTTAATTTGAAATGACCGGAAACAAACAGCACGCGCTTAAACGGAGTTATGACGTCACCGGTGTTGACTTTTTCATGTAATAACAAAAAAAATAATAAATTTTTTGTTTTCATCCCATAGTATAGTTATTTCTTTAATAGTTCCTTCTGTGATGTAGCGGCGGTTTTGTTCTGTTTAAATTTTTAGAAAAATGACACCAAAAAAACGATCAAATCCGAATCAAAGCCAGGAACATGCATTAAATGAGGGATAAACAGACCCGCGGCTCTGCAGGAGACCCGCTGCGCCGCTGTTTGTTTATCTTTCTTCATCGTCTCGTTGGTTCTCGCTCCTCTTCCTCATTCTTGCAAAACAAAACAGTTGTTTGGCTCCGCCCTCAACGCGAGCCGCAGACGTGCGCGTACACAAGCCTACGTAACGCGCGTTCAAGTGTTGACGTCCGTGCTGGGTCATTCGCGCGCCGCCTCGCTCCTGATGCGCTTCTCTTCCTCACAAGATCGATGTTTCGATTTCAGGTGAGACCCGTGGCGTCAGGTCACGTGCGCGGCCTTCTCAGGTGAGCTGAGGTGTTAGACTGCGTCTTCGGTGGTTCTGGTCCGGTTCCGGTTCGCGGGTTTTTGCCGCAGCTTTTGTTTACAGCCGCATTTCAGAGCGGCCTTTGAAGCGCCGCGCTTTCCTGCTGGCTGCGCCGGGAAGGTGCGCTTTCCCCCCGGCCTTGCTGTGGAGCGGAGAGCCGGTGCTTCGGTGGAGAAAGTTCCGCCGTGAGGGCGCGGGGTGGCGGGGATCATCCGCCGGGGCTCCGCGCGGCAGCAGCGGGGTCCTCGGTGATGCAACACCAGCGTTAGCATCCCAGCTAAGCGCGCGCCCCCCACCCCCCACCGCGGTCTTGATGTGATTTATTTAAAAATCTGGAGCCCCCTAACCTGAACGAGCACGTGTTTCCCGCAGGAATCTGCTCTTTAACGTCTCCAGAAAGTTTCTTAGAGTTTACACGGAGCTGCTTGAAGTTCTCCACCTTCAACAGGACCCCATGCAAACCTTCAGCTGTTAGATCATTTCAGACTTTGTGACATTAAACTGGGGTTCCTCCTGGAGAACCCAGCTGCTGCAGAGGAACCCAAACGTTCTCCTGAGAATTCTGCAGATTCTTACATGAAGCTCCGCTTCTACAGGAGAAACTTCATCACACCTCAGAGGAAACCGCAATCAAATAAAATAACATCTGTCAGGTTGATCCTTTAGTTTGTGTCTAAACTGAAACTGGTATTGAGTTTAAAGACGTCTTTAAGGTCATCTTCTGATCTATGTTCAGTGTTGCCAGTGCTCTTTTAATGACGATGATGCTGTTTTTAGCCCAAATCTAAAAGCCTGTGTCGTTTCATAGGAGAGTGTTTGCAGGGTGGCAGGAGTTCAGTAGAAATTCACCTGAGTTGTAGGCGGGACTGTTGGTGCAGAGAAAGCCCTCCCCACTTCCCATCATCCATCTGTTTTTACTCTGTCAAATGATTCTTCTCTATGAAAACGCGTTGTTTCATCTAAGAATTGATTTTCTTTTCAGCTTCTTGGATGTTTTCAGAAAAAAATAGTCTAGAAATCATCATGTTATCAAAATAAAGTAGTTAATAATAATAATGATACATTTTTTTTGTGTTTTCATGGTTCACTTGTCAAATGTTTTTAAAACTGACAAAATAAAATCATTTATGAAACTGAAAAGGTTGGAATGAGTGTGGAGAAAAAACCCAAATCTGCTGTCATCAGTCACCAGTTTTAACATGTGAAAGCTGTTTTTATTTGTTTCTTATGGAAGAATGGCTCACAATATTTGTCTCCAGTAAACAAAAGATTCTGATGTTACTGACCAATCAGAGGCCTCAGTAAAAGTAGGTGGAGCCTGCTGGCGCCACGTCCAACGTTCAAAACATTTGATTGACAGACTTCATTTAATCTCTTGATTAGGGGTGTGGCCTTCCAACAGTGGTTGCTTCAGACGGACTCGGACCAATCACCACTTACTGACAACATCTGGCTGCAACATGGCGGCGTCCATATAGCAAAAAATGGCGACTGAATCGACTTCATTTGGTTGAGTTGAAAGTAAACAATTTTCTGTGTGTGTGTGGTGTCACACTCACTCAGTCCCGTTCTCACATACAGCTGAAGATTCATTCATTTAGAGGTCACTTTTGGTTCCTTAACCCTCATCAACTGTAGAACTTTAGAACTTACAGAAACATTTAAATGTTCCTGCACACATGTTCACCGTCTGCCACATGGAAACGACAACCTTTGGTCTAACTTCTCTGTGTCCATGTGATGGTCTGCTCACTGAAGCTCTCGTCTTCGCAGCTTTCTGCTGTCAGAGCGCAGTGGAGCAGTCACGGCTGCTCTCGGAAGTTTTCAGAAACGAGGAGCAAAAACTGAAACTATGTTCAGGTCAGAGGAAGCTGCAAAAGAGTCTTCATCATTTCTGTCATGGAGGCAGATATTTTCCTTCACCGAACAGAGATGTTGGTGTTTCTAACAGCTGAGAGTCATCAGCATAGACAAGGATCTCAGTGATGGGGTTCAGGCAGAGAACAGAACCCTGAGGAACACCAGAGAAGAAGCATCTGCGTTTCCTCCTCCAGGCTGTCATCAATTCTCTGTTGTTTGACTTCTCGTCCTTCATGAAGCTCTTGGTTCTTCCTCCTTCAGTCCCTGGATGACGACTGTACGCTGGAGGAGGAAGATGACGGCTTGGTAGAGGAGGAAGATGAAATCGATCAGTTCAATGATGACACCTTTGGAGCTGGAGCCATCGGTGAGTCAAATTTCAGGATCTTTACGTTTTCTTTATGCTTCAGTTTGTGACGGCTCTGTGAGGCATTCATGAACCGTCGGAGGTTTTTGGTCTTTTGGTCGTTTGAGTTTAAACACTGATCAAAATGATTGATCAGTTCATGCTCACCTAAGGAAATGGAGAGTTGGGTTCTCCAGTGGAATCTGGGATACAGTCTGGCTCCCGCTCTGACCCTCAGACTTGACCACAGTTTCAGCCTCACCTGGAGGAGACGCCCGCTCTGAGGAGCTTCCTCCACCTGTCAGGAGGAGGCTTCTGTTTTCTGAGGGAGTTTCAGAGAAGCAGCACCTCTTTGCTCCTTCGTCTGTCATGAGGAGCAGCTGAAGAGGTTTCAAACCTCAGCTGAGAGTTGCTGATCCACAGGAGTTCAGAGAAAAGCAGAAGGTCTCAGACTGAAAATGCAGCGGACAGCGCCAGAAGCACCAGTGCAGACCACCGGCCCCCCCTCTGGTTCTTCATGCTGTCATGATGTTCTCCTCCTTCTCCAGATGACGACTGGCAGGAGGAACACAAGCGTCTAGCCGAGCTCGACGAGCGTGACGGAGATGGAGCGGCGCAGTCAGAGGAGGCGGAGCCTGGAGGAGCGGAGCCCCTGTCCTCCTCTGCAGGTCCTCCCCCCCTCCCGTCCTCCCTGGGCTTTTCCTCGTCCTCCTCTGACCTTCCTCCTCGAGGTCTGTGCGGTCGCCCCCCCTTGCTCCACAGACGTTCTGCGTTCTAACGTTCTGCGTTTCTCTCCACAGATGTAGACGATCGAGCAGGAGGGGGCGAGCTGGCCGAGTCCGTGGCCCGCCTCATCTTGGAAGCAGATCCCGCCATCGCCGGGGTCGGAGCAGCAGAGAAACCCCGCCCCTCTCCCAGCCTCCATGGGCTGCAGCAGCCGCGCCCCCCCCAGCAGCAGCTGCCCCCCAGAGCGGCAGGTGAGCAGCAGAACCTCCTCAGATGGTTCCTCTGGTTCCACGTCTCAGAAGGTTTTCATTCTTGATGCACAAGCTGAGATGTTCTGCTGTGACGTTCGGGTTCTTCTCTCCGCCGCAGCGCCCCTCGCCTCGTCCATGCTCAGCTACCAGCAGCAGCAGCACCTGCTGCACCGAGGCCCCGCCCCCGCGGCGCAGGTGAGACATCTTTCCTGCGCTTCCTCTCCGCTGGTGGTGTTTGGATCAGATGCTGCAGCTGTAATGTGTCTTCCTGTGACCTCAGATGAACTCTCACAGCATCTGGGACAGCAGCCTGGGGTTCGGACCGGTCAGCGTCCCACCCGCGTTGGTCACGCACATGGAGGTGAGGAAACTCGCCGTACTTTATTCAGAAATGACAAAATCCTCTCGCAGTGCCTCAACCGACTGACCTGTGCCCCCCAGGACAGTCCGCTCATGTCCATCATCAAGGAGGTGGGGCTTCCTAAGCGACCTCTGCAGGGCAGGACAGAGGAGGGGTGGGAACTCTCTGAGAGGGTCCCGCCCCCACGCTCCTCCTCCCCTGTGATTGGCTCACCTCCTGTGAGGGCGGTGCCAATAGGGACTCCACCCAAGCAGCCAATGAGCCACACCCTGAATCATCAGGTAAGCTGAAGCGCCAGACATTCCCGAAACCCCGCCTCCATGGAGGGTTCCTGTTCAGCCTCTCTGTGTTTGTAGATCCACCATCCCACGGCGGTTCACGTGCGCGCCCCGGTCCAGCACAGATACCCCCCTCCCTTCCCCGAGCGCCTGTCACCCAACACCCTCCTCAACATAGCTGTGAGTGCCACCCCCCACCCCCCGGCTGTCTCCTTCCCCCCCTGAACCGTCATGTCTTCTGTCTGCAGAACTCCCCGCTGTGCCGCGGCCCGTTTCCTCCTAGAGTTCTGTCCCAGATCCAGAGAGCCCAGCTGCTGAATTCTCAGGTACCAGCTGTGCACGTGCATGCCCTGTAAACAACTGATGAGGTGGTGGTGGAGTGTCCATCCTGAGACTGGGAGGATAATTGTTCAAATCCACAGTTTGGTGGTTCCAATGACCCAACCCCTCCCTGCTTAACACTTAGCATTAAGGGGTTGGTTTGGGAGTGAGGGGCAGATCAAACTACCTGAGGAGAGAGATCAGATCAGATCAAATTTAACACACTAAAGCAGGAGTGTCCAAATCCAGGCTTCGAGGTCTGGCTTCCTGTTGGTTTTCTAGAAATCCTGCCTTATCTGCTGCTGATTACCGGTAACAAAAAACCAAAGGCACTCCCTAAAGTACCAAGAGATGGACCCAAAATTAAGACGCACCCCCCCAAAAATACTGGCAACACATCCAGTCCTTGTCTCTTTGTTCACGAGTCAATAAAAAAAATCCCTCCTGAGAACCATCACATTGCAGTAGCTATACTGCCACCTACAGGACAATAGCCTCTTTGAAGATTTCCAGTCAGGGTTCAGACCTCACCATAGCACTGAAACTGCATTAGTTAGAGTCACTAATGACTTGTTACTGGCCACAGAAAAGGACTAATCTCTATTCTGGTCCTGTTAGATCTTAGCGCAGCCTTTGACACTATAGACCACAGCATCTTACTCCAGAGACTAGAGCACGACATAGGGATCAGAGGATCTGCCCTTCAATGGTTTAAATCCTATTTATCTGATAGGTACCAGTTTGTTCATGTAAATGGACATTCCTCCCATTATAGTCGAGTTAGCCACGGAGTCCCACAGGGCTCAGTTCTAGGACCCATCCTGTTTATGCTTTACATGCTGGCTCTAGGGAACATAATCAGGAAACACGGGATTAATTTTCACTGTTATGCGGATGATACACAGTTGTATCTATCCATTAAACCCGACCAGAATGACCGCTTAGAGAAACTTAATGCCTGCATTAGTGACATCAAGATTTAAATGACCGTTAATGACCTCCTCCTAAACCCAGAAAACACTGAGGTCATTATACTAGGTCCAAAATACCTCAGAGATACCCTACCTGTTCAGATGGTCTCCCTGGAGGGTGTAAATATAAATGTATATATTTTTTTACCTACACAATATTTCTAGGATCAGAAACATATTATCTAGAAGTGATGCTGAAAAACTCATCCATGCATTTGTTACGTCTAGGCTGGATTACTGTAACTCTTTGCTAGCAGCGTGTCCTAAAAGCAAGAGAGGCTGACACAGTTTCTATTTTCAAAGTTAGGCTTAATACATTTCTCTTTGGACAGGCTTAATGCAAGGTTATCTAGTAATCAGAGAATATCTAACTTACTGCTGTCCTACCTCACCTGCTGTAATGAAGTTTGGAGGAATAAATATACTTTTTATTACATCCTTTATGTATATTTCTCCATGGAGCTAAGCAGAGGGAAGATGGTTTGATAACATCTTATAATAATATTAACATGCTAAAACTGCAGATTTTCTATCATTGGTATAATTCTTATCATCCACTATCTGTGCCATATTACATGCAGCTTACCATTAACATGTTTGAATTCAATTTCAATGACATTTAGTTGCTAGCAGGATGCTAGAACTTAGAAGCTGGTGAAAGTCTGGTGCACTGGGGTTCTGTCCTCTATTACTGCTCTCCTCTATTCTTTATCATTTATCCACTACTCTATTTTATTTAGTTCTTCATTGCTCTGTTTGGTGCAGTGTGATTCATATGTTAGCTAACAGAGATTCCAGGTGGATCGTCTGTGGTTCTGTTTTTGGTCGTGGACCTCGCCTCTGGCTCATCTCACACCCCCAGCTGCCCCCCAGTTCCATCTGGATGAAGTCCATCTGCTATTGTTGATATTTTTATGATTGACTTGATGTTCATATAAATACCAGTGTGAAGCCCATTGAGACGGTTATGGTTGTGATTTTGGGCTATAGAAATCAAATAGTATATTTATGTTGAATTGAAGGGGATTACGGAGCTTCAGTGACAGGTTGGTTGGAAAACATGTAGGATACCGGCCTTTGAGGCCTGGATTCTGAGACCACTGCTCTAAATCATGAAGTGACTGACAGCACTCGATTCTTTGTAGTCCATTCTGACCAGCAGGGGGCAGTCTGCTCAAACCCCAACCTCCTGAGGTATTGGGGGGTTTAAATGTTCATGTTCTTTTTATTTGCAGGTTGCAGGTTTTCCTCGTGGTGGTCCCGCCCCTCCACTGTTGCCGGGCGGAGGTTTCAGGCCGTTTTTTGGCGGCCCTCCTCCTCCACACGGTCATAGAATGGGCCCACCCCCACCCATCCCGCCTGTGCGGCACAACACCACCCACCTGCACCCGCAGCACCGCCGTCTGCTAACCCAGAGGCTGCAGAGCCGTGGAGGGTGAGTGTGTGAGCCCCGCCAGTGACTGCAGACGTTTGACAGTCACTCAGTCACGTGTGTGTTTGGGTCCCCATAGGGACCGGGGCAGGACTGGGGGGGACCGACGCCCCAGAGACCCCTACAGCAACCTGATGAGCCAGAAGGAGAAGGAGTGGGTCACCAAGATCCAGATGATGCAGCTGCAGAGCACCGACCCCTACCTGGACGACTACTACTACCAGGTCAGGTCGCCCCGCCCCCGTTGAGGCGCCTGGGAGCCTTACCGGACTCTTTCTCACACCTGAGCTTCACAAATGTGGGAATCTTTTTGGAAAAGCTGAACATCTCATCCAGGGCCTGACTAAGACGGGAAGATTTCAAAACATAACTTCATGTTAGACAGGAAGCAGAAAAATCTCCTCAGACTGTCATTTTTCATGTGTCAAGTGATCAGGTGTTCTTAGCTCCACCCCCTGAAGGTGTACTGACCAATGTATGTTCTACAGAATTATTATGAGAAGATGGAGAAGCGTCAGGAGAAGGAGCGAGACAGCAGCAGGAAGGAGCACGCCACCAAGCTCATCACGCCGCAGGTCGCCAAGGTGGAGCACACCTACAGGCCAGGTGAGATTCCCAGCCCCTCCCCTCCTCAGGTAGCACACCGCCCTCCTGACCCCCCCTCTGTCCACAGTTCAGTTTGCAGGCTCTCTGGGGAAGCTGACAGTCTCCAGCGTCAACAACCCCCGAAAGATGATCGACGCCGTGGTGACGAGCCGCTCGGACGATGAGGTTGCAGCTTCGGCCGCTCATTGGAGACCCTCCTTCATGATGGGGGGGTGGGTTTGTGACGCTCTGCCTTTTCCCCGCAGGAGAAGAGGGAGAAGCAGGTGTGGAACAAGCGGCGGCAGATCTTGTACACGGTCGAGAAGGTAGTACACGTGCGTGTGCATGTCTGCAGGTGAGGCTCTGCTTTGACCCCCCCCTTCTGCAGATGTTCAGCCTGCTGCTGGAGGTCCAGGACTTCGAGAAGCGTTTCCTGCACACCCCCGAGGAGGAGCGGCCGGCTCTGCTGGAGCAGCACAAAACCAACACGGAGCAGCTGAGTGCCGCCCTGCGCGAGAAGAACTGGGAGCACAGGTGAGGGGGGGGGGGCATATTCACTGTCAGGGTGGGGGGAAGGCTTCAGATCTGGTGGCAGGGGGGGGGGCGTGACTGACGCGTTTCCCGCTCTCTCAGAGTGAGCGATGACCTGTGCGTGATGATCATGTCTGTGAGGAAGGGCAAGCGCCTCATGGCCAGAGTCCTCCCCTTCCTGCCTGCAGCCCAGGCCGCTGCCATCGTCATGGCGATCGCCCGCAACCTCCCCACCTTGGCCAAGAAGGACAAGCAGGATCAGGTAACCCCCCCACAACCAAAGTGAAAGCTTCAAATGTGCTCTTAAAAGACTGACTGAAATCTGAAGGAACCGCCTTTCAAAAACTCTCGACAAAGAAACTTGTTTGAAGGGAACAGAAAAATCTAAAATCAAACTGCTGCATTCCGAAAGTGTACAGATGCGTTCAAACCCAAACAATCGCACACCATGGACGTCCACTTTGAATGTTAAATACAGACACAATCTGAGGTCCTGCACTGCGATTGCAGCGTTGAGCGCGTCCAGAGGTCAAAAATCGGAATATTGGCGAGGTCGATGCATCGGGACAACCAATAAGGGACTGAGCTTTGGGCCCGTGACGTGTTCAGTGACCTGATCAACAGGTAGAATACAAATCCAATATGGAGAATCGATGCCAGCGTTCTCCTTCAGAACTTCCATCCATTTCCTTAACCAGCAGTATCCCTTTGGGGGCTGCAGGGTTGCTGGAGCCTGTCCTGGCTACTTTTGGGTGACGGTGAGGAACACCCTGACAGTTTGCCAGCCCGTCCCAGGGTCCATGGGGCTGAACGCGCCCGCTACGCCGGCCCCCGAGGGGCGTGTTTTATTTTTCCAGTCTTCTGTTACTGTTCACCGATGGTTTTGTAGAGCTTTTTTAAATCACTTATTCTGATCTCTAAACATCCTCCGTATCTTCCATTGTTAATGAGATCAACACACACATCGCTACATGAAGCAATCAGGCTACAAACATTTGCTGGTAGCTCCTCCCACACGCAGCCGGGGCGTCGAGCTAATGAAGACGCTTTTGGACAGGCGTCGAGCAGCGATTCAGACGTGTGTCCAAAGACAGGCGGACAATGCAAATTTGACGCGGATCACATTCGGTGTGAACAAAACTTTAGGACGAAGTCTTTGGCTCCGTTCCTGAACTGAGACATTAAAACACATTGATTGGCAGATGGGTGGAGCTGCACCCGCCTCCACCTGCAGACTGCTTTCTAGAGTTTAGCTCTGCATACTGTTTGGATTTTTTCACAACCTTTATTGATTTATGCCCATACACACACACACACAGTGTGAGTTTGAATTGTTAAAGGTTCTATATCACGTTATTCTTAAGCTTTTCAGAGTCAACTATATCCATGCATATGATCCTGTATTACCTTTGGCACACTAAAGAACAAATTAGTTATAAAATAGTTATAAAAAAGAGTTTTTTTGGTGAACTTTTTTCATTTTCTCCGCCTGTCACTCTTTGTGGGTCATTTAATGACATCTTCCTAGAGCCGGCCTCGGCAGCATGTCTGAGTTCCCACAAAAACAAACATCCACATTTTTTTGTCCTCATACTGCGCATGTAAAATGAGTGTTTTGCCAATCACCGCTAGTTCTGTGGAGAAAATGTGTGTTAGGCTGGGGCGGTGCTGGCAGCGCAGACTCTTCTTGGAAGAGGCTGTTCTCACTTTATGACATCAGCTCGTGAAAACCTGCTTGTTTTTGTGTGGTGGGAGGGGCTGGTGCTCAGAGTACCACTTGTTTACATGGAGGAATGAACATTAGAATACACCTAAAAGCTGAAAAGGTTGATTTAGCATGTTATTGGGTCTTCTGCTCACCTGTGCAGGTGCTGTGCTGCCTCCTGGATCCAGTTTCTGCTGTGGTTCAGTCGCTGTCAAGCTCCGCCCTCACCGACCTCCTGCAGGAACTGCAGGGCAGCGAGGGTCAGCTGGCCACGGTGCTGCAGAACAAGGTACTCATGCCACAGAATGCACGAGAGGAGGCTCCGCCTTGTGGGGGCGGTTCCTTTATATGACCCCGCCTCTCTGTATGTCTCCTGAAAATGAAGGAGTCTTTGAATACATGATTGATTGGGTTAGAAGATCCAGATTCTGAGGTTTGATGGACTTTTACCTTGAAGTTACATTACTGAAATATTTACGTTAAAGTTTTTAGTCCATTTTTATTTATTTTTGATTAAATTAATCCTTTAAAATTTACAAATTTCCCAAGCTGGGATCAATAAAGTATCTTTATCTTTATTTCTGGTTTCTGCAGAAACTGTTTTAAGAAAAAAATGAATTTAGACTCACAAAATTCACATTATGGATTCAATCTAATTTTATGAAGTTTTCCTTGAGAGACCAAAGTTTATTGGTTATTATGAAGGCTTCGGTTCATGCTCTGAAGCTGCTTGGATGAGCGTGATCGATGTGTCATCAATATTGTGATGACTTTGCGATACGTGAACAAACAGCAAAACGTAAAACAACAAATACATCATTTCCACTGCAACAGTTTTATTTAAATAAAAGTCAACTAAACTTAAATTACCGCGTGTCTTCCCATGGTGGCTGGTCTCTAACAGCCGCTCTCCAATAGTGGCTGGGCTCCTTTAAAGACCTTATATCGTTCTTTTCTTTAGCCTTTCAGAGTGAACTACATTCATATATACCATCATATATTACCATTGGCACACTAAAGAACACGTGTTTCATTAAAGATGTTATTTTTTGTGAGCGCTTTTCCTACCCACAAGTAAGACGTCTCAATCTCTGAGGCTCCGCCTTTCACTCCTTGTGGGTGCCGCCCATTTCATGACATCATCCTAGAGCCGGCCTCGGCGGCTTGTCTGCGTTTCTCCCACAAAAACAAACATCTGAACTTTTTCAAAGATGGATGTGTGTGTTGTGGATCTAAAATGAAAGTTTTTGGCCGATCACCACGAGCTCCGTGGAGACGGCGTGTTTGTTTGCCTGGGCGGCGCAGACTCTTCCTGAAGGGCTGTTCTCACATGTCTACGTCACATTAACCTCGTTTCCACTCAGTGGCATGGTACGGTCCGGACTAGCTTAGAATGGTCCAAGCAAATCATGTGGACTTTTCCACTCTAAGTTGAACTGTCACGGTGGATGCGGGGTGTAGCTTTGTGTAGTAGTAGTGCAACTATGGCAAACAACGACAATGGAGGTCATCCAGCAGCTCATTTTTTTTTCCACTTGGCTTTTGGTGCTTCGTATAAACAAAGCATTTAATGTTGTCTGAGAGAAGATTACGGGCGGCGAAGAAGAATACAGACGCGTCATCATTTCAGTCGATCCTGAAATGTTCACCGGCTGTTGTCTTCATTTTGTGACCAAATCTCATTGCAAAATCAACCCATTAACCATCACCATTCTGTCTCAGTAAACTCCGGTCTAATAAACCTCAGGGCTACTATTGGAAGATATATGGGATCTACACATAGGAGGCAGGAAGCTCTATCTGATTGGTCGAATGTGTAAAGAGATCTATTTGATTCTTAGAATACTTCAAGCTGCCATGAGATTGTTTTAGCATTTATTGTAACTGTTTTTCTCCGTTTACGCTGTCTTTTGCGATACTTGTTGCAGTCTGCAATGACAATACATTTTCAATTCATTGACCAGACCTGGCGTCAGACTAGGTTCCGGAAGTCTTACTAAAAAAGAAAAAAAAGTCCATAAAATGTGGATTAGGAATCCGAAAATGAAGATGTAAACCGTCAGCGGTGAGGTTGGAATCTGGAAGTCCTCCCTGTGGGACTGTCACGTACACCTGTGTGCTAATAACCAGCCATGACCCCACCTCTTCCCATGCTGTTGCCATAGCAACAGCAACGTTTGAGTGTTTTTCTCACAAAAGATTCTTATTGACTAGGGCTGCGGATCGTTACTTAGGTGGCGATCCGATTTGACTCACAAATCAAGCTAAAGATTTCCAAACCAAACTGTAATTCTTACTTTTTAATATGTTTGTTGCTTTTATATGTATGTCTTTTTACTGGATGTATGAAAGTTAAAATGATGTGTATTAAATCACCTCTTTTCTTCCTTTATGTAGAACAGGAGATCAGAATCAACAAAATTAATACAAAACACAAAGATTTAGACAGAAACTGTTACTTGAAACATGTTTGTTTTTTGCAGATCAACCTTCTGGTTAAGTTCAGCAGTAACATAACCAACATTAAAACATAAACATCATTTAACAACAAAATCTGAAAACGTTCTCCACAGCTTTTCCTTTTTCAAAGTTCTGCAACAAGTTGCGTTCTAAGCATTACATATTGGTGCAAAGCCAGCACAAAAGTCGCTTTCCTCTGCCACAAAATCAGCTGATTCACGTCGATTACGTTCACACTTCACTGGTGTGCAGCGCTGTGTATCAGCGCGAGGCTGCTTTTCTGCGCTTCAGAATTAGCTGCAACTTCATTAATTAAACTGTTGAAGAGTTACCAGAACCAAAATAATGTAAACATTGGAGCTGAAGCTCGTTTTTCCCAGAACTTATATCAGTGAGCGGAACTTGCATCTCAATTTTTGGACGGAATAAAAAGCACTCGCTAGTTTTACTTTGAAAACAGGAAGCTTTACACACACTTTATTTTGAAGATTTGTTTACTTCCGGTGAGGGTAGTGCTGCACATCCGGCTTTGTTTTGGCTTATAAACTGAAAATCCAGGATTTTTCTGCATTTCACAGCAATAAATACATTGTTCCCCAATTATATTTTTACCACAATCTACTATATTTAGAAAGATCACAAATCAGTGATCTTGAACATTGCAAATATTCGTACTCAAATTTAAGTAACAGATAGTGAGTATCCGAGTACTCAGATACTCATTACAACCCCATTAGTGACTGCAAACCTGGTGAAGGGCGCCTTCTTGAGCCGGGGCTTGAAGTCACAGCTTGATTTATCTCCATTTGTAGCTTTAAGCAAAAGTTTCAGCAGGAACCTGATCCTGTTGGTGGAAAACTGCAGCTCTGAGTTTCATCTGTGCCTGTGTGTGTGTGCGTGCTCGTGCGCGCGCGCGTGTGTGTGTGCAGTTTGGCGTGACGCTGCTGTATCTGATCCTGAGCGAGGGGGAGCGGATGCAGAGCTCCGACCCCGTTTGTCAGCTGATGGACGACAATCGATGGTGAGCCGCTCTTCCTCACCCCCGTCATTCCTCATCCTCACTTTCCTGACCCAATCTCTTCTTCGTGACCCCCCCCTAGGACTGAGTTGGTGTTCTCGGTGATGAGGGAGCTGCTCAGCATCTCCTCTTCATCGCTCTCCCCTCCACTCTTCACACCCCCCAACCTGCTGTCCCTCTTCTCACGATACGTGGACCGGCAGAGGCTGGAGCTGCTACAGGACAAGCTGCAGTAAGGATGCACGCTCACACGCACACACACTCACACAAACATACACATGCATTCACACACACCTGCATGCAGACAGATACAGACATGCATACACGTGCACACAGTCTGAGCTGAGATATCAGGTCTAATGTTTGTTAAATCTGTTTTGTCTTCCAGAATCTCTGCGTCATCGAGGTAGAAGTTACTACAACATCCACACGACCCCCCCCACCCAACTCATGCAGAACATGTGTGTGTGTTTGTGTGCGTCAGAGGAGCGAGTGTGTGTTTGTGTGTTGTTGAGCTTATTCCACCAGACTTGTTTTACTGCAGCAGAATCTCGTTTGTTTCGTGTGTGAATCTGAATGAAGATCCAAATGGAATCTGCATTTTTAAATATCTTGTTTACGATTATTCCTGTGATAAAATAAAAAAGTATTTCTATTATATAGACACAGGTGTGATTTGCTTTTCTTCTGCTCTTCACTGAGGTTCATTCAGATTCTCTGATCAGGTCTTTGACAGCAGCTCTCTTCTAGTTCCACTTCTGTGTTCCATGAAGCGCTTCATTTTGGTGTGGACAGTGTTCAGGTGATCCAGTTCTTCATGAGGTTTCAGACCACAAAACACGTCTGTCAGCAGATATTAGAACAACTTTAGATTCAATTTTTTCACCAACACAACTTCACTTGGTTTCATTCATACCTGTGAATGTGAATACCGGTCTCAGGAAATTACCAGAACATGTGGTGTTCCACTGGGCCCCGTTATGGGTCCCCTTTTGATCGCTTCTTTTCTTCTGTAAAGGCCTATTCATCTCACAATGGATGTTAGAGTCTACTCAGCTACTGTTAGGAGGTAGTTGTGGTTGACCCATGGACAGTTTACAGGTCCATCACAGGAACCACACACACCTGAAGGAAAATGTGACATTGTTAGGTAACTTTGAATCAGGACCTCCTAGTTGTGAGGTGAAAACATTTACCACTACACCACCATGAAGCTCTAATTATGTCCACTTGGCCAGTGTTCCCCAACCACGTACTGGTCCGCGGATCATTAGCCACCGGGCCGCAAAAGAAATACATTATTTTGTTTTAAGTTCCGAAAATCTTTTATTTTGAAAAGTCTTTTATTTGACAATAACCAGATTCTCTCAGCTACACTTTCGATCACTTGAGCAGTAAAGTTATATATGTCTATGGTCTGAACGATCTTTTATTCTCAAAAATCTTTTGGTTTTGAAAATGGACAGGGTTCTCTGGTTTACATTTCAGTTACTTGAGTGCTAAAACCAGTCCGGGGGCATGCAACACAAGAACAGTTGTATGTGGAACCCTAACCCTATAGGATAAGTGCAGGAACAGACAGAAGAACAGAATACAAATTCAAGACAAAAAAAAAAAACTGACTACCAGGATTCATAATTAAACTATGCATTTATCAAAACAGGTGATTCCCAAACCAAGCTTATTTGCATAGAGATGTGACTTTCAGGAATGAATACTGCACTTGGCCATAACTAAGTATGTAACTTCTCCATTCCAGACTGTTTATCTGATATCAAGATGATGTTTTTATCACAACTTCTGCATTTTAGTAAAATCAGTTACCTGATGTTACCCACAGTTATCCACAGATGTTACCCACAGTTATCCACAGATGTTAACCACAGTTAT
>BSAI01004315.1:0-12078 GCA_036245035.1 Adrianichthys oophorus | reverse complement strand
CATCGATCTCCTGATGTCCTGATGCCACGTGTATTGATGGACACCCTGGTGCTCAAACATGGTGTTTGTTATGGACACACTATGATGACCACAGAAGTCCAACAACAAAACACTGCTCGGGTTCAGATCAGGGAAGCCGTTCCTACCAATCACACCCCTCCAGGTGCTGCTGTCATTGCCCACGTGGGCATTGAAGTCGCCCAGGAGGACAATGGAGTTCCCCGTTGGGGCGCTTTCCAGTACCCCTCCGAGAAACACCAAGAAAGCTGGGTATTCCGAACTGCTGTTCGGCCCATAAGCCGAAACCACAGTCAGAGACCTGTCCCCCACCCGAAGGCGGAGGGACGCAACTCTCTCATCCACCGGGGTGAACTCCAACACTTGGCGCCTAAGCTGGGGGCTCACGAGTGAGCCCACCCCAGCCCGCCGCCTCTCACCATGTGCAACTCCAGAATGGTAGAGAGTCCAACCCCTCTCGAGAGACTTAATGTCTAAGTCTCTCCACTGTGTTGAAACTATGGACTTTTTAAAAAAGTATATTTTAATTAAATACCCAACAATGAACCATGACCTCACATTTTCACAGAAAACAGACATTTGATGATTTCATAAAGCTCTAGTCCAAATGCAAACATTTATTGGAGATATTGTGTATTTTTTTCCATCATACTGCAGACAAATATATGTATGGTACCTGGTTTTTATTTGCTTCAAAAAGCTCTCATCGTCCTCATGCTCCAGGCACATGCACTAAACTGTGTTCTTCGAGATTCGCAGGGCGCACAGCTGCTGTGAAAACGTTTCCTGACCATACGTCTATTTTTCTGAGGTAGTACTGCGCAGTGACACAGAAAATTTTGATTGCGATTTTCTGCCATAATGCAATGTGGCAGCTATTGGAGCCCGGCACCAATAAGATCGGCCACAATTAGAAGATATACACAATTGTGCTAATAATCAGAACCACTTTGATCTAAATATGTTATGAAGTAAGAAGTATTTCCCCCCCCAAAAAATGAAAAATTGGCAAAATAGCCCAGTTGAAAACATCATTTAAGAACATTGTGGTATTTCTGAGAAGCTACTGAAGTGTATCAACATGTTGGAGGCATACCTGTTTGTAAGGGTCGCTTCTCAGACTTCTCACTGCGATGTTTGTTCTTCAGTCTTCTGAGTCCTGAATATTGTAACAAAATGATTATGAAGTTTTTCTGCCAAAATCTAAAAGCCTTTGTTGTTTTAAAATACATTTTCTGCACAGCTGCAGCAGCTCATTAGAAACACAGTTCTGGTTTGTGGGTGGAACTGTTCCCGCAGAGCAACCCGCCCTTCTCCCCTTGCTGAGAGCTCTGCTCACGCGCAAGCGTACAGCCTCAAGCTAACATTATGACCAGCAATATTGGATCAATCCAGTCGTACAGTTTGGTGCAAGAATTGCAGTTTGCTACAGCGCAAATGTTAAACGCTCAGCAGGTCAGGAACACTTAAGAGTGAGCACGCCAGGGCGTATGGGGGAGGGGCGACTTTGGCACGCCATTTCAGTAGCTGCATCATTAATCAGAGCCTTTTTCAGCCTCCGATTTACATCTGTTCATGATTTGAATTAAGAAATACCCAGTATACTCAGTATACAATACTCAGAAAAAACACAGTTTTCATTGTAAATTCTTTTACATACACTGCATTCGGAAAGTATTCCCAGCGCCTCACTCCTTCCACATTTTATGATGCCTTTTTTCTAAATGGATTAAATCAGTTTTCTACCTGAAGAATTATTTGAAAAAAAAAACCATAATGACAATGTTGAAAAAGTTATTTTAAAATTGTTGTAAAATTATTAAAAATAAAAACCTGTAAAATGTCATGTACAAAAGTATTCACAGCTTTTGCTCAATACTTAGTTGCTGAATCTTTGGCAGCATTTACAGCCTCAAGTGGTTTTGAATATGACGCCATAACCTTGGAACACCTTTCTTTGGACAGTTTGGTCCGTTCCTCTTTGCAGTAGCGCTCAAGCTCCATCAGGTTGGATGGAAGCGTGGATGCACGGACATTTTCACATCTCTCCATAGATGTTCAGTTGGATTAAGGTCTGGTTCTGGCTGGGTCACTCAAGGACATGGACAGAGTTGTTCTGAAGCCGCTCCTTCCATATCATGGCGGTGTGCTTTGGATCATTGTCCTGCTGAAAGATGAACCGTCGCTCCAGTCTGAGGTCAGGAGCGCTCTGGAGCAGATTGTCATCAGGATGTCTCTGTACATTGTTGCAGTCAGCTTTCCCTCTATCCTGATGAGTCTTCCAGTTCCTGCTGCCCAAAAACATCCCCACAGCATGATGCTGCCACCACCGTGCTTCCTACCATTCACTCCATAAAGTTCTATTTTGGTCTGGTCAGACCACAGAATTGGTTTCTCATGGTCTGAGTCATTCAGGTTCCTTTTTGTCATTTCCAGACGGGCTTCCATGTGCTTTTCAGTAAGAAGGAGCTTCAGTCTGGCCGTTCTACCATACAGGCCTGATTGGTGTAACGCTGCAGAGATGGTTGTCCTTCTGGAAGGTTCTTCTCTTTCCACAGAGGAACACTCTGACTGAGTGACCATTGGGTTATTGGTCACCTCCCTGATCAGGGCCCTTCTCCCCCTGATCACTCAGCTTGGATGGCCGGTCAGATCTAGGAAGAGTCCTGGTGTTTCCAAACTTCTTCCAGTGATGGATGATGGAGGTCACTGTGCTCATTTGGATCCTTCAAGGCAGCAGGAATGTTTCTGGACTCTTCCCCAGCCTTGTACCTCAAGACAATCCTGTCTCTGAGGTCTGCAGACAATTCCTGTTCTTTCATGCTTGGTTTGTGCTTTGACCTGCACTGTCAACCCTGGACCTCATGTAGACAGGGTCGTACCTTTCCAAATCCTGTCCAGTCCGCTGGATTGACCACAGGTTGGCTTCAATGAAGCAGCTGAAACATCTCATCAGTGGAAACAGAAGAAACCTCAGCTCACTTTGGAGCTTCACAGCAAAGGCTGGGAATACTTCTGTACATGACATTTTCAGGTTTTTCCATTTTTATACATTTACAACAATTTCAAAAGAACTTTTTTCAACATTGTCATTATGGGGTGTTTCTAAAAGAATGTTTCAGGAAGAAAACTGATTTAATCCATTTTGACATAAGGCTGTGACATCATAAAATGTGGAAGAAATGAGGTGCTGGGAATACTTTCCAGATGTACTGTATATATTCAGAAAACAAATGTTTTTATATTGACCTAAACAAAAAGAAGAGTTACAGTCACTGGTTCAGAGCGACAGACATTAAAGTTTGATTAATGCAGCTGTTTGTACCGGCAGCTGCCGTTATCTACGGTGAGTCCTGCAGCCAGTTTGAGTCTGGGGGCGGCTCCAGGATTTTTGCTCAGCAGTAGCTAAGAGGTTGCCAAGTGACCGTGAGGAGTTGCTAATTCATTTTTATGTGAAATTACGTTTGTAAAATAATTAAATGTACAAAATGAAAGATTGAAACAAAGCCAGCAATTTACCTTCTTCCTTTTAAACAAATTTGACGTGAAACAACACAAAACACTGTAACTACAACAAAAAATACGAATTAAAATGTCCAAAAACCCCCAAAACATCTGGTTTCTTCTGTCAATAATGATCTGCCGTATTCTGGAGAAGCTTTTCTCAGTACTCAGGAGCATGTTGGTTGTTATGGAGGTTCAGAAGAGACAAAATTAAATAAATGTATATGCCAATAAATCCTTAAAAGTTTAATTAATTATTTAAAATTGGCATTAAATAAAAAAATTTGAAACCAATAAATACAGTCTCACTAATGTCGAAACTTTGGTCTTTAAAAATGCCTAACATATATTCTACTTGTTTGTTTCTTTGACTCTGACAGGTCATTACAGAATTTGTTCTGTTGTTTTCATCCTTTGACTCCAAAATTCAAGTTCTTAAACAGAACCTAGGATGGTTAAAACACAGATGCTGCGTTCAGGTGCAGCTCTGAAACCAGCCAGCTGCTGGCTGCTTCTTGAAGCACTCCCGCGCCGGTTTGTCAAAGTGGTCACCAGGTGAGTCAGGTATCTGATGGTGGGCGCGGGAGCGCAGCTCCTGAGTAAATTCTGTGACCTTTCTGCCAACGGTTCTCCCATCAGACTTTCTCAGTTTGTTTCTCCAAGTGTGCACACTGTGTGTGCACGTGCACAGAGCAGACACAACTGGATGAATGTGAGTTTTTTCTGTTCCACTGATCATTTAAGTGAAGATTTGCTGCAGCAGAAAGACGCTTTTTTAACTCAAGCTGAGCATCACTAAAGCAAACAAATGATCTTTGCATTAGCTTTCCTGAAAATCTGAACTTTTATTCAAACAAAACAGAATTCAAGAGGATTAATGGCTTTTATTTCTTGAACAAAAGACCATCTTCATTCCTGTTCTGTGGTGAAAACCTTTTGGATCGGGGATCAGTCACATTTGGGTTGAAGGTCAGAATCTGCTGGTGTGGTGCGGCTTATCACAGTCTGACCTTCAGAAACGACTCAGATGCTGCATCAGAAACCCAAAAACCCAGAAGAATGTTCCTGTCAGACCTCTAGTCCAAGCTGCTTCTTCAGATGAAGAAGTTTGTGGATTTTTCCTAGATTTCTTCTCTAAAATGTATAACAAACACACCACCTGCTAAACTTTCATTTCTCGTTTGGAACAAATTGGAGCTCAGATGTTGAGTTTCTGTGGTGAAGGTTCCTGTCAGCTGCTGTTCTCTGACATCTAACAAATCATCTCCATGAGTCCATCCTAAAAAGCTCGAAAACTTCCTACGAATCGTAGATATTTTTCTTTTCTGCAACTATCCTCACACAGAACATTCCGTCCTATACTAGGAGAATCTTCTCACAGGAAATATCTGGAACCGGTTTCATTCCCTCAAAGAAAAATGGATCAAATCTGGTTCCTGACGAGAAAAACTGGATTTGTTTGGTTCTTCAGTTGTGGAATTGAGTTTCTCAAAACCAAACCAAAACTGAAGATCTTCTGGCTCAGTCCGGTTGGTGCAGAACATTTCTCATATAGGAAGAGCTTTTATTTTCTAAAGGTGGGAATTGAGCAGAGACGATGACTCATCACAAACGGATGGATCTGCTGAAGACCTCACGTCTCCTCATAACGGGAACTTCTGCAGAGTAAAGATTTTCACAGATCCTGAACGGTGTGATCGGTCAGTGAGGAGGAGGAGTCTGCTCCTGCAGGAGGTCCAGCTCTGCAGGGGCAGACTGCTGTCAGGAACATGGAACGCAGATAAACTTTCTTTAGATCCGTCTGCACCACTGGAACCGTTAAGATTGGTTCCTCAGTTCCAGCTGGAACCAAACTCCATCCAGTCGATATTTTGTTTTAGTTTGAAAACAGAACACGTTTGAAGGTTCCTGCAGGAGCATCAGAGTTCTCTGTGGCTTTAGAACCATCTGTTTTTGGATGCATGAAATCTTTCACGTTTTGACTGTAATAAACTAAAGTACTGAGGAACTGGTGTAGCGTTCAGGAACTCTGAGCAGAACACTCTCCTCATGGTGGGGGGGGTTAGGACACGCTGAAGTCTATCCAAACATTCGGCTCAAAGTTCTGCTGGTGTGAGGAGGTTCCTGGTTTCTCCTGGAGGCCTCTAACCTGACGCTGCTGCAGGTCTCAGATGGAGCAGAAACAAACGGCTCAGCTGGAGATCACATGATCATGATGTCAGGTCTGTAACAGGAAGAGGCGGAGTCTCTCAGAAGTAACAAAAAGTGCACAAGAAGATGTAGAATATTTTAAAATCCACATTCTTCAACGGCAAACTCACAGATCAAAAACTGAAAGCAGGATCGAAGGTACTAGTGAGACCAAAACCTTCATGAACCAGTTCTGCTGGTGGGTGATCACCACGGTAACCATGCTCTCATTGGACTGTTGGACCTGCAGCAGCATCACATTTGCATGTAATCGATGAAAACGTAAATTTTGAGCTTTGTTTAACTGTGGGGGAAAAATGCATGATGGGATTTTAACGTTTACAAAGCAAAAAGAGGACATTTTAAAAGAATCTGAGATGTAAAACTAATGAAGACAATAATAAATGTCATAAACACACACACACACACACATATTTACATTTACACAAACTAATTCACACACACACACACTTCAACTCCTTTATATTCACAGATACACACACATTCATGCACAAATTCACACAAATACATTCACACACACACAGATTTACACACACTTATTCGTTTACACATGTGCAGACACACACACATTCACACTCATTTACAAGAACACATTTGCAGATAAACACACAGCTTCCTGTGTGAACACATTCATACACACTCACTCAGACACATATTAGCACACTAACAGACACTGACACATTAGAACATTTAAACACACACAGACACACACACGGCCCTCAGCAGACCACCAGGGACAGTTTGGGGTTGGAACACTGAAATGGCAGAGTGGGAACCTCCATAATGGCTAAATATTGTTTCTCCAAAGTAAATGTGTCGTTTCCGTGTTGTCTTGTGTGAACAAACAGAAAAAAGTGGCGACTGGTTTCAGCGGATGGAAATGTCTGAAGCGTTCTGTGACTCCGCCTCCTCAGGACGCAGAAATCTGCTGCACATTTGGGACTTCATGTTTTTATTTTGCTCTTCTTTCATGGGGGGGGGTTTATTTTTATCAACATCACGTTGGAAAAAGGGAGGGGGGCTATTTTACGTTTGTTAGAGCATGCTCTGCAGTCCGGACAACATGCCAGCGACACCAAACTGGACTCTGTGGACGTGCTGCTTCTGAAAAGCTCTGAGAGCATCCAGAGTTCTGGTTGTAAGTTGCAGGAGTCTCTGTGGGCTTGAAGCTCCAAAACCAACAAACACTGCGGAAAGTTCTGGAAATGCATCAGATGTTTGCTGCTGTCAGAGACTCGCCGCTCCTTTCCACCTCAGAACCGGGTCTCCTCGCTGAGATGAGATGCTAAAGCTATGCTACAGAAAAGCTGGCCTTCCTCCTCCTGGTTCTCCAGCAGCAAGTCGGTTTGGGAAAGTGAAGCACCAGAATTAAAGCTACCTGAATGGCAGAACTGCTCCGACCGGACCTCGCCCAACAGCCGATCCTGAAGGTACAAAAGGTCATCTGGGTGGATGCAGAGGTCGATCATCTATCAGCATGCAATAAGATAAATGTAGAGGATTTATACAAGGCCTGGGGGGCAGTCCCTGCATCTGCCGCCATGCTCCAGGCGAACCGCCGCCGTCTGAGGGTTTCTGAGTGGCGTGGTAACTGGATCTTCAGGTTGTCGACACTCATACGCCTCTTCTAAACATCTGGACTCATCTGGGCAGCCTGAAGGTTCTTTAAAAAAGTAGAATAGGGGATCCTCCTGGTTCTATTGCAGCATTTTTAACGTGGACTCCGGGTCACTGCGCCCCAGCGGCAGCAGAGGCGGGCTCAGAGCCGATGCCGGGAGTCGTGGCTGTAGCCGCCCGGGGAGCTGCGGTTGCGGTGCGGCTTGTACGCGTCCTGGTACGGGTCCTGGTAGTCCTGGTAGGGGTCCCGTTGCTCCCTGCTGTGCTGCGAGCCGGATGACATGCGGTTGCGGCCCTTGTGTGCCTGCTCGTTGTGGTAGTTCTCATCCGCCGCCATCAGGTTCTGGCGCTCGTTGGGGGTGGAGTGGTCTCCGGCGTGGTTGGTGTGCCGCAGCTTCTGGCTCTGCTGATCACAGACAGGTTTAAGTCTGAGTCGTCTGCTAGAACAGATTCCAACTAAACGCAGCAGTACTGAGGGGTGGGGCTTCCTTCGGCGGAAAACATTTAGCTGAAGAAGCTCTTACCTTCTTGGAGTCCACACACACTGAGGAACCCATCTAAACTATCAAACCAAACTGCTGCCAGTACCTGCAGACCGGAGATGCTGGTAGAGTACGGGGTCAGAGCCGTGGAGCCCAGGTTGCGTCCCAGAAGGGGGTTTAGGGGCGTGGCCATGGAGGTGTGGGTGGCCTTCCAGTACGCCTCCAGATATTCTGCTAGGTGTTCACAGGCATCCTCCAGCTGGTTTTCATCCAGGATGACGTCAAACATCTCCTGATGATGGACAGACAACGTTGGAGGCTTTGTAGCTGAGAGTAATCTGGTATGGTCAAGATGGATGCCCTTTCAGAGTAAGAGCCTCTCGTCTCAGAGGAGGAGCTGGCCCCTCAGATTGGGACAGATCTTTTTTGGAGGATATCGCTGAGGTCACTTATGGTCACACGGACTGTCACTTACCGGTGGACACTGAGCCAGTTTGTCTGCTGCCACCAGCTGGACATTCAAGTGTTTGCTTTGAGACTTCCCTCTGGATTTGACCAACCGCTGAAGAACCTGCATGAAGGAAGATTCAACACAGCGTTTAGTTTCTGGCAGAAACATCTGTTCTGATCAACGAGTTCCAGATGGTTTTGCATTTGAACTTTGTGCTTCAGGATGTTCCCGTTATCCAGAACGGATCTAATAATCCAAAGATTTTCTTCATTTAAAAAAACAAAGTTGGATCTTTGAAAACTTTCCGACTCTCCACAGGTGTTCAGCTCTCATATTTGGTTTTTGAAAATCAGGTTTTTCATTTACTGGGATTATCCTGGTTCCTCTGGAAGAACTTTACAGCAAACTTTCACCAGGTAACCTGTGCTCCAGTACCGTATTTTTTAGAGTATAAGTTGTGTTTTTTTTTGCATCGTTTGGCCAGGGGTACGACTTGCATACTCGTTTACCCAGCAACAAACAGCTGATTGCCCTCTAACTGTTGTTCCCACTAACAAACACTAGAGGGCACTGTAAATGTATCAGTATTTACTACTGACAGAAACACAGAAGAAGAAGCGTCTCCCTAAACACACAGCAGCTTGAGCCTCGAGATCTGCAGATCCCAAATCCAGATCAGGGGACTCTGATTTAAAACTGTGATCACACCCCCACCCCGGCGACCGTAAGACACAACCGTTTTCCACCGTAGGTTTGTGTTCCCCCCCAGACCTTCCGCCTGAATGGAAGGTGGTCAGGTATGCAGAGACCCTCACACTGGACCCGGAGGATAAGTAAAGCTGCAGGAATTCTTTCAGAACTCTTCACTTTCTGAAATGGAAAACCTGTCATTGTGTTTGGTAAACTCGTCCCTTCAGCGGTTTGATGCTGGTGTGAACGCCCACCTTTGGCGAGGAGACTTTGACGTGGACAATGATGGGGGCCAGGGAGGTTTTGAGCAGCTGGGCGGGGTGGTTGATGGTGTCTGCATCCAGCATGACCAGCTGCAGAGAGCGCGCCAGCTCAAAGATCCTCTCAATCTCGCTTTGAACTTCAGCTGCAGAGCAGATTCCAATCCATCATTTCCACAAACGTGCTGCAGTTTGGAGAACATACCGAGTAGGATGGATCTTCTGACCTAAGCTGGAGCGTGTGTTGGACCTTTCGATGATGGCCCGCTTACTGGGATTGTTGAGGACGGACCTTTTGGCCAAAGAGATGTCCGCCGTGACCCGCGTGATGGTTATCCTGCAGAAGAAGAGCAGGTCTGCTGAGACAGAAGTTTCAGGAGAACAAGGCTGTGAAACTCTGCAAAGTGCAGCTGCAAATCTGAGACAAATTCGTACAGTTTCTCTTTAAAAATGTCCTTTAATTCAAACTTTCTAAGTTTCTTGATGGACTTTTTCCAGAATGTTCTCTTGAAGTTCCTCCTGAGACGCAGAGTTTCTGCTTCTTACCTGCCGTCAAATCTGTGTTTGAGGAAGTCAAAGAGAGCTTTCTGCATCATGTCTGTGACCTGCAGAGAACATCAGGGAGCCAGTTCAAACTTCAGCTTAACTGCGACAGCATTCTGCTCCAGAATATTTACCCTGCAGCTGTGGGAAGCTTTTAAAACTACACAGAAGTTTCAAAGCAGCAACTAAAAAGCTTTAAATGACATATCTGAAGCCATTAAAATCAGAACTGTTTTTGAGACACGTCATTGTCTTTATTCTTTTGTATCAGATACATTTAAAGTGCTCAGCATAAATGAGTACACCCCACTACAGGAAACCTTTGGTGTCCTTTCAGAATCAACATTTTCAATGAGATGTTTACTACAAAATACTCCCACAAATGTGGGCCATTGATTGTAAACAAGATTTGTTCATTTCCACACACAGAAACTAATTCATTCAAGCCTCTGTTTCAAAAATGACTACTCCCCAAGTGTAGCGTTAGGGGAAAAGCCACACATAAAATTCTAATGAACAGACATTCAACCACAGGTGAGTCTAATGATTCCTTTAAGATGTGGCCAGGACACAGGTGACTAGAAAGAGCATTATTTAAAGAAAAGCCCTTTCCTTGTTGGGAGAGTGGAAGTGAGAAATCCAACAGTGTTATCTGGAAATTGTCTAGATTGGTGAGGGGATCAGAGATTTATGATCAGGTCCTAGTTAAGGAGTGTACCCGCCACTCCCTTCAGGGTTTTCCCAACTGTCCTGGTGGATTTTTATCTCCATATAAGATGGAGGTGACCAACGGGAAGGGAGATTGGGAGGACCTAACGGCAGACAGGTTGGCTACGGCTCATGCTTCATTCATTCCCATTTACACAGATTACACAGATACTGTTTTTGGAACCAAAGCTTATAAGAAGCAAAGGTGAGGATTTCAAAGAAGAATGCATGGTGCCTACAGTGAAACATGGTGGTGGGAGTGTCCTCATGTGGGGCTGCATGAGTGCTGCTGGTGTTGGAGCTGCATTTCATTGATGGTATCATCAACTCAACAATGTACTGCTCTATACTGAAAGAGAAGATGCTGCCATCACTACGTGCACGTGGTCCTCGTGCACTTTTCCAACACGACAATGATCCAAAACACACATGGAAAGTAACTGTTGCATTTCTGAAGAAGAACAGGGTGAAGAGGATTGAATGGTCAAGTATTTCTCCTGATCTGAATCCAATCCAACACCTGTGGAGAATTCTGAAGCAACAAGTTGAGCATCTCTCTCCATCCAGCATCCAGACCCTAAAAGAGGTTATTCTGGAAGAATGGACAAAGATAGATGCTGCAATATGTCGCCAACTTGTTTATTCCATGTCTGGAAGACTTGGTGTTGTCCTTCAATGAGTGTTCAATAAAACTCATCCTTTTGGAAAGTTTGGAAATTATCCTTTTGTTCATCGCACTACTGATTAAATTAGGACTTTTTAAAGAGGGTGTACTCATTTATGCTTTTATTATTTCAACCCTGAATCACTATAACATTTGGCAGAACTGTCACAGAAACCCACAATTTAACATGCATAAAGATTCTAACAGCAACATAATTGCTCCGTTTTCTCTCATTTTCAGCACACATAAAACTTCTGAAAAATCCAGATTAAAGGAGTCCTCACTTCGTAACCCTTGAGCGACGGTCCCACCAGCACCACGGGCCTCATGGAGGGAACCACATCGTAGGGGGGAACGTGTTCTGTCTGACAACACAGAACAGCTGACTTCAACAGACAGCAGAAACTGCAGCTTCTTCACACTATTTATGAAAAAAATGGTCAGACAGTGGAGAAATGAGCCAAACACACGCCAATGGATGGCTTAACGTGACATCGCAGTCTGTGCAGCGCCCCCTGGAGGCCAAAGCTGCTTCCCTCGTATTTTATATACAATAGATGTATTTCTTCCCATGAAAAGAATATTCCTGAAAACAGCGTTCATGTCTAACAACTAGCTTTAGCAGTTAGCTTCCCAGCATTAAAGACCTGATCAGAAAAAAAAAACATCTTCCTGTTGTAGTACTTCCATGTTCTGTGAGAATGTATCTACCAGCTGAATAAAAACATCACTGAAGTCCAGCTGTCTGATGGAACTAAAACATTTCTGCAGAAGCTGGGAACAATCAACAAACCTAAAAGTTTCTATTTATGTTTTTATATTTTCATTTCTAGAAGCAGATTTAAAAACAGCTGTTCAACAGGAAGTAAGTCCTCCGAATGTATACCCTCCTGACCCTCCGTATGCGTGGTTACTCTCCTGACCCTCCGA
>BSAI01004311.1:0-10452 GCA_036245035.1 Adrianichthys oophorus | reverse complement strand
GTCCTACAAGTGTGATCCAAAACCTGGTTGCTGATCAGTACAGTAGCCTGTACAGTATGGTAGCTAGTAGGGGTGCAACAGATTATGGCTGAACCATGATCTGTTGCACCCCTACTAGCAAAATCAAATGATTCCATATTCTGATTGCTGGAACATACCTGATTTAGTTCTTCAGCATCAAGCAATCCAGGGAGAGCTGGAAAACACGTAGGGTTTTGGCTCTTGAAAACTAGAGTTGGCCAGCTCAGATCTGAAAAGTGAGGACATACAGTGGCTACGGAAAGCATTCAAACCCCCTTAAATTGTTCACTCTGTTATGTTGCAGCCATTTGTTAAAATCATTTAAGTTCATTTTTTCCTCATTAATGTACACACAGCACCCCATATTGACAAAAAACAGAATTTTTGATATTTTTGCAGTTTTTTTCAAAAAGAAAAACTGAAATATCTCATGGTCCTAAGTATTCAGACCTTTTCTCAGTATTTAGCAGCAGCATCCTTTTGATCTAATCCAGCCATGAGTCTTTTTGGGAAAGATACAAGTATATTTGGGGATCCTCTGTCATTCCTCCTTCAGATCCTCTCCAGTTCTGTCAGGTTGGATGGTAAACGTTGGTGAACAGCCATTTTCAGGTCTCCCCAGAGATGCTCAATTGGGTTTAAGTCAGGGCTCTGGCTGGACCATTCAAGAACAGTCACAGAGTTGTTGTGAAGCCACTCCTTGGTTATTTTAGCTGTGTGTTTAGGGTCATTGTCTTGCTGGAAGGTGAACCTTCAGACCAGTCTGAGGTCCTGAACACTCTGGAGAAGGTTTTGGTCCAGGATATCCCTGTGCTTGGCCGCATTCATCTTTCCCTCCATTACAACCAGTCGTGCTGTCCCTGCAGCTAAAAAACACCCCCACAGCATGATGCTGCCACCACCATGCATATATTGGACATGTGATGAGCTGTTACTATCACATATCACATTCTCAACACATAGCGCTTAGAATGAAAGCAAAAAAGTTCTATCTTGGTCCCATCAGACCAGAGAATCTTATTTCTCACCATCTTGGAGTCCTTCAGGTGTATTTATCAAACTCCATTCAGGCTTTCATGTGTCTTGCACTGAGGAGAGGCTTCCGTCGGGTCACTCTGCCATAAAGCCCCAACTGGTGGAGGGCTGCAGTGATGGTTGACTTTCTACAACTTTCTTCCATCTCCCGACTGCATCTCTGGAGCTCAGCCACAGTGATGTTTGGGTTATTCTTTAACTCTCTCACCAAGGCTCTTCTCCCCCGATAGTTCAGTTTGACCGGAGGGCCAGCTCTAGGAAGGGTTCTGGTCGTCCTGAACATCTTCCATTTAAGGATTATGGAGGCCACTGTGCTCTTAGGAACATTAAGTGCAGCAGATATTTTTTTGTAACCTTGGCCAGATCTGTGTTTTGCCACAATTCTGTCTCTGAGCTCTTCAGGCAGTTCCTTTGACCTCATGATTCTCATGTGCTCTGACATGCACTGTGAGCTCTAAGGTCTTATATAGACAGGTGTGTTGCTTTCCTAATCAAGTCCAATCAGTAGAATCAAACACAGCTGGACTCAAATGAAGGTATAGAACCATCTCAAGGATGATCAGAAGAAATGGACAGCACCTGAGTTAAATATATGAGTGTCACAGCAAAGGGTCTGAATACTTAGGATCATGTGATATTTCACTTTTTCTTTTTGAATAAATCTGCAAAAATGTCAACAATTCTGTGTTTTTTGTCAATACGGGGTGCTGTGTGTTCATTAATGAGAAAAAAATTAACCTAAATGACTTTAGCCAAATGGCTGCAATATAACATATTTAAGGGGTCTGAATACTTTCCGTACCCACTGTACATTTCTGCATGAGTTGTTGCTTTGTCTGTGAAATCAAAAACTTCCAAAGCTTCAAACATATAGCAGATTTCATCCAATGAGAAGATGTTGGTCTTCACTGACTGCAAGGATCTTCTATCCTCAAAATCATGTTTTCCCTGCCAGAATTTGTACCCTGTTGCGGCAAAAGCTGGAAACCCCACTGACACAAAAGGGATGTCTCGGGTTAAGCAAATGGATGAGAGTTCAGGAGTACTATGGATTGATCCACCATATTGGATGTGCTTTCAACCCGCTGTTACTGAAAACGTCACCTGCCCAAAGTTTTTTTTTTCTTTTACTTGTCTTGTCCAACAGCTGAGCAAACTGATATGAGCTGAAGACCTCTTGTGTTGGGCAGATTTTACTGTTAGAATCTAGGGTTATTAATCTTCAGACACACAAGGTGTGTATTTGTATAAACCCTTTTTGTAATTAATGCTAAACTTTATTTGTATTGATTGATTGGACGGAAGAAGAGAGAGGGGTGTTGGGGGGGGGGGGGAACGTCACAAAAGACATGGAAAAAGGGTGGGTTAAAGAAATTAGAAGATGATTACGGGGGGGAGGTAGATTCATAAAACAACAGGCAACAAGATGCTGGAAGTTCATATTCATTACAATCAGGTGTGAATGTTTAACAAAAAATGGGCGGGGCCTGTCCACACACCGAAGCTATGTCCGAATTCATTCACTAGTCACTATATAGTGCGTTCGCCATTTTGTAGGGGTGTCCGAATCCAGAATTAAAAAATCAAGTGCACTAGAAATTTCCCAGAATCCTCTGTGAAAAACAAGTGTGCATCGATGGTCACTACATTGGAAAAGATAGACCACAATGCATTGCTTTTGAGTGATTTTCAAAATGAAGAAGCAAGTCGCTTATTAAGTATTTCAGTATTTGTAGTACAATTTTACATTGCTACATATGTAATATAATATTTGAAGGAACTTATGAGGCTTCCCACCAGCAGTGGCACTGAAGCAGAGGAACCATCAGCAGCTTTGTGGAAGTGGTTCTCCTTAATGAATGAAGTCATTGGCAGCAGAGCATCAGTGAGGCCTCCATGTCTCATTGCCTCATCCTGGGAGGAGAGTCCTTCCACATCCTCTGCATCAGTGCCACAAGAACAGGAGCAGACAGAGGAGGAGGAAGAGAAGAGGCTCCTTCAGCCATGAGGCCACTGCGTGGCGGCCTATTCAGTCTGCTGGAGAAGGCAGAGAGGAGGAAAGGGCAAGAAGAGAGGAGGAGCGAAGGAGAGGCTCTTAACTCTCTTAGGAAAAAATGTAATTTGAATTGTTTTAATTAATCAATTTGCAAATGTTTTGCATGTATTTTTTAAAATATGAGTAATTTTTAACAATCTCATGACTATTTTCATATAAACATCAAACATCACATACAGCCTGCATTTGGATTGAATAAAAAACCTTTCCTGTTAAAATAACAAGCTGCATTTTCTTTTGGGGCCTTTATTCTTATGTGGCAGACGTTGATGCTCCCACGACCTTTTGGAAGACAGCAGACTCATTAACCTGCTCAGAACCAGCAGCGACTAATGGCAGTTCATCCACACTGGAGACCAGCATGACGCTGCGCATCAGCTGGAGGATGTGGTCTGCTGTTCTGTGGACAATGTCACTCACAGTGGAGCGTGGCATGTCAAAGGTCCTGGCTAACACACGGTAAGATGTGCCAGACGCCAGCCAGAAAAGGAACACCAGGACCTCAGTCTCCTGTGCCCACCCCAGAGCGTGAGGAACCTGAAGCTGCTCCACCAGACGCTCTATAGTCCAGTGGGTCAACCCAAAATCCGGTCTGGTGTCAGACTGACCGTAAGCATAGAGGGCGAGGACAGGAACCTTTATGTTGGCAAAGCAGGAGAGACATGGAAGACCTTGTAAAATGTAACATTAATCATTTTATTTGTTAAATTAGGTTTTATTTTTAAATGTTTCTGTTTATTATGAAGGCTTACATTTATTTTACAAAGTATTTGACTATAAAGAAAAAAAACACATCACTTTCTCTGAACTCACTAGTGTTACAGGTAATTATAAAATAGAATAATCAGAATCAAATCATAATCTAATGATGGAAAAGATGGTTAAACTCTTGCCCAGCAGATGGTGAAACCCTGAGTAATCTGAGACGTCTCTACAACTTGTCTCTGTGCTTCATTTCAGATCATTTTCAGTTTGAACTAAATACAGTTGAATTATTACCAACAGGAACACGGAAAGATTCATATTGGAAGGTATTTTCAGTAAAGTACAAGAAAGAAGTACAGAAAGTATACAGCCTTGCATGAGTCTGTAAATGGCTCAGCTGTTTGAAAATAAAATAAACATTGCAATGTACTAGTTATTTATCAGTTAATTTCTGAGCAAAAACAGTAAATTTCTTCACAAACATGTATGTAATTTTATTTTTATAAACCAGCCAGGTTGTTTTTATCATCAGAACACAGTACATTCATTCATTCATTCCAAAAAATGAAGGAATGAATGAGAACCCCTTACAATCATAAATAGTCGTCGTAATATGTTCACATTTATTAGGTTTTTACTTTGGCAAACCGGTGATAATTGGCGAATGAAAGTAGTTCTTCTCCAGACCAGGTGGTGGCGGTAATGCAACCATTCTGTTGTTTGTCCACTGCCATGTCAACAACACCTGAAGAAGAACGGCGACTATAAAGTAGTGAGTATGGTGTCCGAATTGCCTTTAGAGTCCAGACCACTATACTGTCCAGCACTATCTAGTTTTAGTAGTTAGGGCATGAGTTCGGACACAGCAAGAGGCTATGTCCGAATTCATTCACTACTCACTCACTATGTAGTGCACTATAAAGTGTGTTCGCCATTTTCTAGGGGTGTTCGAATCCAGAATAACAAAAAAAAAAGCAGAGATTTGTCCTCGCAGACGGACGCCACTTTGTTCATCCTGCTGGTTCCTGGTGTTGTCGTCCTGCTGTGGCTCAACATCTGTGGGCTCCAAGCAGTCCCCTTAATTGATGCACAGATTGTGCAGGATGGTGCTGCAGGCAATTATTTTAACTGCAAAGGTTAGCTTTACTGCCAACGCCCCTAGGAAAACTGCTCTCCATCTTGTCTTCATCATCTCAAATGCTCTCTCCACCACAGAGCGTGCCTTGGCGTGGTGTCGGCTGTAACAGGCCTCAACAGCATTCCTCACGGGTTCCCTGTAGGGTGTCAGCAGCATGATGGGATGCTCAATGCAGGGATACCCACCGTCACCCAAAATGATGAATCCTTCAGGTGGGTATGTTTTATTAATGAAAATGGGGATGTTGCGCAGAACCCGTGAATCATGGACTGATCCTGGATATCCAACAAAAATATGTAAAAATGTGACATTAGAGTCACATACAGCCTTTATATGAATGGAATAAAAAAGCTTCCTGTTAAAATAACAAGCTGCATTTACTTTTGGGACCTTTATTCTTTTTACAAACCAGCCTTTGTAAACTGTTGATATTTATTATTTTCTGCTGAATATTAGTGATGTCACCATCGGCGTTTAAAAAAAAGGAGTTCGCCTCCAGACCAGGTGGTGGTGGTAATGCTACCATTCTCTTGTTTGTCCACCACTATATAAACAACTCCCAAAGAAGAACGGTGACCAAATTGCTTTTAAAATCCAGGGCACTACATAGTCCAGCACTATATAGTGAAACACAATATAGTTTTTTAGTAGTTTGGGGATAGGGCATGAATTCGGACACAGGGAAAGCAACAATCATCTAGAGCAGCTGATTTCCACTTGAAACCTTGCAGCAAAACTAAAAAGGAAAAAAGATATCTACAAACACCAAAGAGGCAGCCGGTAAGAGCTGGGACTCCAAAATAAAAATCAACTTCTGGAAATGGATTGTTTGGATTGCTTCATTTGGTATGTGTCTTCTGGTTTAAAAGTTTTTCAGCTACTGTTAAGGACCAGAAACTAATTCAAACTCAAACATACTCATCTGCAAACCAAAGAAAGTGATCAAGTGAAGCGTCACAATGGTGGACCATTTGCAAAGTGGAGATAAAATGTGGAGAATGGAAGTTTGAATGGTTCTTTCTGAGTCAAATCCTGCTTTATCTTTGGGTGGATATCTATCTTTTAGCCCTTTCAAGTGGGGAAAGAAGGCATAACTTGACAGTAGGGATTTTCATCGATTGTCTTGTAACTTCTTGGACTTCATTAGAAAGCAACTGCAAAGAAAAGCTGAAATTAGACGTTTAGATTTTTAACGGTGTGGCGAACTCGCAAAAGTGGTGTACTCTTATTAATTGCTCAAATTTTGACGGACTATTGCAAAAATATAATATGTTGAGCCTTGACTAGAGCTGGACATAATAATATAAGACCGGATACAACATATTAGGATTGTGGGCATGGCGAGCAAATAACCTGGGTTACTAAGAAAATTCAAAAGTTTATTTTTTAAATTCTTCTGAAATGGATGTCAATCTGTTGGGTAGCACCAGGCGACCAAAACATAAAATGGTTGCTATGGAGATGAAACCAACAGAAAAGCCGCCATTTTGAAAAAAAGTGTTTTTACCTCAATTTGACAAATAAAGCTTAGACCAGCCTTACAGAAAGAGGAAAGGGGGGAGGGGTCAAGCATAGCTATGAAAACTGATGTTGTGCTTCCTGAGGACATTCCCCAGAGGGAGAATCTAGATGTTAAAAAGCAAGGGGCCAAGGATGGAACCTTGAGGCACACCACATTCAATTTTGTGGACCCCAGAAAAGCAAGTGTCCATGCTTACCATAAAGTTTCTCTCCATGAGATAACAGTCCCTGAAAGGCCAAAACTTTGAAGTCTGTTTAACAGGATCAGGTGATCAACAGTGTCAAAAGCAGCACTTAGATCCAGTAGTACTTATACTGAGATCTGACCTGAATCCGAGGCACATCTAACATCATTAACGATCTTTAACAGGGCTGACTCAGTATTGTGGTTCGTTCTAAACCAGACTGGTTCACCTCAAGTATTTTATTGTGTAAGAGAAACTCATTTAGATGAATAAAAACATTTTTTTTCCCAAAATCTTGCTTAAAAATGGCAAGTTGGACACTGGTCTGTAATTATTAAAAACCATAGGATCTACATTGCTTTTCTTTAGTAACGGTTTCACCACTGCAGTTTTAAAAGCAGTGGGAAAAATACCCGTCCTAGAGACCTGTCTAATCTCGCTCTCCAAAGATCCATAAAAGTATTTAAAAAGTGATGTGGGGATTGGATCTAAAAAACAGGTTGTTGGGTTAATTTGGGAGAAAACTCGACCAAGTGTTGCAGCTTCAACCAGGTCAAAACTGTCCAGTGCTTCCTCGGGTAAGGTCAAGTCATCGTTTTCATTAAAATTGTTTTTGTTCCATCAAGATACTTGATCGTACAGAAGCAATTTTGCTCCTGAAGTGGTCAGCAAAGTCCTCACACAATGCAGCAGAAGCTGGCATTGTGGTCTTATTCGTGTCTGAGTTCAATAGAGATTCTATTGTGCTGAAGAGGACTCTGGGATTATTTTTATTTTCAGAGATGATGTTGACAAAGTATGAGTTCCTGGTCTGTTTTACAGTCTGGTTGTATAGTTTTAGTTGATTTTGGTATAGTTGATAGTTTATTTCAAGCTTATGTTTTCTCCAATGTCTTTCCGCGGCCCTAGATCGTCTCTTCAGTTGTTCGTAGTCTTCGGTTCTCCAAGAGGGTGTAGGTTTGATTCTTATCTTTTTAGATTTTAGTGGAGCAACTTAGTCGAGACTGGATCTAAGTTTACTGTTAAAACTTTCTACAAGTAAGTTGCAGGGGGCTGGTAAGACAATTGGAGAGTTTGAGCGAACAGTTGAAATACATTTTTCGACCACTTCAGGAGTGAAGTAGCGCTTCTTCACAGTTCTCACAGAGATCTGCTGTTTTATGAAACCAGAGATGTTAAAAAGCACACAGTAATGATCAGAAACAGCCAGATCCACAACAGTGGACACACTTGTAGGTAAACCATGACTGATGTCCAGGCAAAGAGTGTGCCCCCTGTTGTGAGTCAGCTGCATGAGGTCCAGAAACTGAGCAGCAGAGTAGTCCGACTCCTTATCTACATGCAGGTTAAAATCACCAGTTATTGAAATCATGTTGAAGAAAGTGTGGACAGATGCTAAGAACTCAGAAAACTCCTCAATAAAACCAGTGTTTGTTTTTGGTGGTCTGTAAACTGTGATGCATAAAACTGGAGGGCTGTTAAAAACAAAGGCGTGATGTCATTAAAAACATTAAAAAGTGCCATGTTAAAAGAGGGTGGAACATTTTTGGTTAATGAAACTGCTTCCTCAGACTTTGGTGCTTTCTTTAGTGGCTGAAGGTAGTGGTGATCTGTTTTTCTGCCAGCACGTCTTCTCATAGAAGACCCGATTGTGTTAATGGTCTTAATGGGATAAGCTGAGGGGGCAACAGGTCTTGGAAGGGAAGCAGTGTGGATGGTTGAAGCAGTTTGTTGGGGAATGGGAGAAAAAGGTACAGGATCCAGTCAGTCACTTCCACACACAGATGTCTGAGCAGATGGAGAGAAGGTTTGGACTGGTGCGGACATGATGGGGGCAGGTGATGTCTGGACAGAGTGTCTGATGTTAGCGGCTAAAACATCACTGCCCAGTGGATGATTCCATCAGTTTTATAGGAGGAAGTTTTGTCACAGAACAGGTTAAAATTGTCAATAAAAACAAATCTGTTCTGACTGGACACAGACTGGAGCCAGGACCTCAGACTAAGCAGCCTGCTGAACCGGCCCTACCGCGGGAGAGGGAGGGGAGGGGCCCAGAGATAAAAACAGTCAATGGACAGGACTTGTATCATTAAAACCGACGTGTAAAATCAGTCTCCTAACAGAGGAAGGGAAAGAGCGCAACAGTTCTAGGAATTTCTCCAGGATGTCCAGAACCGTGGCTCCAGGAAAACAGTGAGTTACCGCATTAAAGAAGTGGACCTTCCTTATTATGTAGTCACCGATGATTGCTGTCGTCGGGGCAAACAGTGGAGGAGGAGACGCGGGCGCAGGTGAGGCGCAGACATGTGAGGCGACAGCGGAGCGTCCCTGTGTGAAGGCGGCGACCTCACCTTGCAGCCTGTGGTCGGTCTGGGATGGAGGCGTGGCGCGGGCACCGCTGGAGTAGAAACAGAAAGCCTCCTTCAGGATCCGACGGCAGGAGGAAGACATTGTCGACCGAGAGGAAGTGGGGAGCTCCAGCTGGCGACGCTCGTCGGGACCAGATGGGGCTTTTGTGGCGATCCTCGAAGGTCGAGCCGGATTGCTGCCCGCCGCGGTGCCTACGTGCCTAAGTCTCTGTGGCGTCTTGCCGAAGAGCAGGGAACTCGACGATGGAACCAATGTCTGGTGGAGTCCATGCCGCTGTGGCCGAAGGAGCCAGAGAATCCGCAGCCAGACTTCTGAAGCAGTTTGAGAGGCTTAGTGCAGGCTTTTGGATCTCATCAGAAGTCATTCTGGGCATTCGGACAACCACTTCTTCATCCAGGGATCTTTGTTTGGGAGTCGAGAATGAAGAAGGCCGAGGGCAGGTGGAAGGATCCGTGGAGCTGTGTCCTGGAGAGCAGCGCCAAGCGAAGTTAGCCGCTTAGATTGGGCGAAGGAGATATCCACGAACCTGGAAAGTAGAGCGTCTCTCATTTTCAGTTCAGCTCTTAAACGACAGATGTCTTCCTTGACTTCAGTAATGATTGCAGCAGTTTTACTCAAAAATTGTGAGTCCAGGTTAGCCGCTGCTGTTCCTCTGTCCGCCATGTTGTCGGCTAGATTTAGTAATTTCTTTTGGTTTTCCGGTCTGTAACATTGAGATTTATGACCCCGTTTTTTTCAAACCACATGCCTATTTTAATTGAAATTCCTTTTGTGTCCAAATTTGTTAGGAAACCTACTGGTTGCCAGTTCTGTTTCATCATCCATCCTTATCCGGGACCAGGTCACGGGGGCAGCAGTCTAAGTAAAGATGCCCAGACTTCCCGCTCCCAGGCCACTTCCTCCAGCTCCTCTGGGGGGGCCCCGAGGCGTTCCCAGGCCAGCCGAGAGACATAGTCTCTCCAGCGTGTCCTGGGTCTTCCCGGGGCCTCCTCCCAGTAGGACATGCCCAGAACACCTCCCTAGGGAGGCGTCCAGGGGGCATCCGAACCAAATGCCCGAGCCACCTCAACTGGCTCCTCTCAATGTGGAGGAGAAGCGGCTCGACTCCGAGCTCCTCCCGGGTAACCGAGCTTCTCACCCTATCTCTAAGTGAGCGCCCAGCCACCCTATGGAGGAAGCCTATTTCAGCCGCTTGGATCCGGGACCTCGTTCTTTTGGTCATGATCCAGACCGGGTGTAGATCGACCCGTAAATTGAGAACCTTGCTTTCTGGCTTAGCTCTCTCTTCACCACGACGGACCGGAACAGCGACCGCATGACGGTGATGGCGTGTCAGCAGGATTGAGGAGATCCTTGAAGTATTCCTTCCACCATCCAACAATGTCCCCAGTTGAAGTCAGCAGCTCCCCACCTGCACTGAA
>BSAI01004308.1:47520-68307 GCA_036245035.1 Adrianichthys oophorus | reverse complement strand
TTTATGAATATATTATTTTAATATCAAAATTTAATTAATTATGTTAATTATGCATAATGTACCTGTCAAAAAATTATGATGGATAGGGTTAGGGTTAAAGGTCACCTGTCAAAATGAGTTTGATCTAAAGTACATAGTATTTCTCTCTCACAAGACCCAGGCCACTGACCGGTCCCAGTCCGGTTGGTATTGGGCCGCAAAGAAGACAAAAACATCACATCCCTTTTTTTCTGTTATTAATTTTCTGATTTTAATGAAAGTTTTTTTTTTGGAAAAGTACTGGATACTGCTTCAAACTTGGTCACTTGGTCACGTGCTGAAAATCCATACACTACTTTCTTAAAGAGTATGCACCAACATTTTTCTAAATTTAAAAGCCAACAATTCAGCCAAAATTAATCAAAACACACACACAAAACCCCCCCCCCCCCCCCCCTCCCCACACACACACACACACACACTTACATGCAACACAATAGATCATAAAATGAGACACCAAAATATGAAAAGAGAATTAATATGAAGTAAAATTGAAATCTGGCTTGAAACTAAGTGGGGAAACGATCTATTAGGGACCTGTCCACATCAGTGACCGTTCACAGAGGAAGCCAACAAAGGATCCCCCTGATCAAGGCAAGAACCCAGACCCGGGAGATCCCAGTGTAGCGACCCTGTTCACTGAGAAGACGGTCACTGATTTGGAGGTCCCCCTGAGAAAAACACTGAAGTTAAAACAAAATGTAAAAGGAATAAAATATGTAAAAGTATATAAAAGTAAAAAATAGAGTTAAAAAAGTGATTAGCAACAAAAAGTAAAAAAAGGTAAATGAATTATTCAAAAATTAATTAAATAAATACAAAAGTAATAACAAAGAGATATCAATCAGTAAGAGTGAAGGAAAAAAAAAAGGTCTTTTAATTTAGTGTCATGTCAGGAGTGGTTAAAAATACATTTATTTTACTATTCTAAGATCATCTCATTAAGAAAAATAAAATTAAATACCATAACAAAATGTAACTAAGAAACCCATTATTGATCCACAATAAGAAACAAATCAGGCTTTTGTAAAAAGCTCCAGGCAAAAACTTCTGGTGAATCATGTTGACAAAAGAACAATTTTACAATCAGAACAACTCAAACTTTATACAACTGCAGAACGACTGAGCGCAACCCTCCCCTGACATCAACCATCTCCGCTCAGTGGGTTTATGTTCGCTGCAGAGAACCTCCACGGGAAGACTAGACCAGCATGCTGGTCGTAGAGAAAGCGGCACTGGTCCAACTCAGCACCACGGAGATTCTCCACGGCGAACCCACAAAGCGGAGATGGTTGATGTCAGGGGACGGGCTGCAGAGAGCAACATTCAGTTCTGGAAAATAATTTTATTGGAACAAGTGTTTTAAAAATGCTTATTTAGACTTTTTTTTATTAATTAGCTGACATATCTGTTTAAGAAAGTGGAAAATTTTCAAGTTTCACCAGATATTCTTCTTCACAATCTAAGTTCAAAGCAGCTGAGAAGAAAACTCTGAGGACCCAGCCTTCTAGCAGCATTTTAACGCATCACTTATGCACAAATGTTGGAGATGTGAAGAGTCTCACATCAGTTTGTAAATGTGGTATTGTGTGTGCGTAACATGCGATTCGTGTGTTATTTTTAAAGATTTGTGCATATAGTTAGTTTGAAGCTGTTATAATTAAATAAAATATATAATAAAAAAAACAAATTAATAGTAAATTAAATAATAATTAATAAAATTGGGCATGTGTAAATTGTATTTTTTTATTTTTGTACTTATGCACACAATGTATTGTATGAGTTACAAGTAAAGACTTACGCACGCGTGCATCCAACTTTACACACAAATCAAGAATTACGCACAAACGAAATGGCGTGATACTTATTTCTCTCCATTCAGCAGAGTGTAAAGTTGCAGTGAAAACATGGACTGGATTTTTATGCAATGTGGGTTTTCTCTGTGAATAACTGGAGTGGATTGGATAACAAAGCACAGGCGCTACCATAACACTGTAAAGTAAATGGGACCAAAAGATATAGATATATGTGGTAAGCAGGTCATGCTGCTGATTAGGTTGTGCAGGGACACGCCTATTCAATTAGGAGGTGGTGCTTTAAAAGCCCTCCTCCTTTGCCTTTTGGCATGAGCCGTTTTGATTGCCATATACGAGCCACCAGGAAGTGGAGTGTGGGTGCGCAGGCAGGTAAGCCAGGTCTGGTGCAGGCGTGGATTAACTGTGTATGGGGAACTCACAAGTAGACTCGTTCACAGTTCCCTGTATATGGCTGGTCAGCTGGTTTCGGGCGTGCGTTGGTGATGTCAGTAGCTGATAAGCGCGACGAACTGTTTCACTTAAACCCACTTCCCCAACGTGCCGGTACGTATAAAATATAGTATCTCCTGCATGCTTAGTTTTAACAACTCTGGCATTTTAAAATCTTGTGTTTTTCTAGATTTGCTGCTACTCCCCGTAAATAGGGGATTGAAGCTGCTGCTTTGCCTTACCTGTTTTTATCTCTTTGAGTACATACGGGTTTCCCCCTTCCTCCCGCCGCGTTGGGACAGAGGACGGACACGCCCCGCCGTACGGAGGAGACTGCATGTCGCTACGGCCTCGCGCTAAACTTTGGACACGACTCAAAAGCTCTCATTGATGCCAGCGGCGTCCGTGGGGGCTAACTTCATTGTGTTGTGTTATTGTGTGTTTTTAGGAAACTCATTTATATTTGTTTGGTTTTTATTCTTTTATCCCGGTTTGTTTCAGGAGATTGGGAGCCCGAGGTAGGGGATTGCTGTTTCGTGGTGGGTTCTGGCGTGCCTTGTGGTTCTCTCCTCCCACGTGTGCAGTGCATCACACTTTGAGTGTTTGTTTTATTTGCAGTGCTAGCCACCTCGGTAAGCTCCTTCTCCTGAACTGCTCATTTTTAACCCATCCTCTGATCTTTTATTTTTTTTATTTTGCTATAAAAAATATTTTTAAACTGATTACAGCCTCTGCCTCTGTTAAAGTAAGACTTATACGTGCCTTGGTTTTTGTTTAATTCCTGGGGCTGAGCAGCCCAAGGTGGCGTTGTTGGTTCACCCTTTTTTTTTTTAAACCAGTGTTACCACATACTTATACATATGTAATACATATGCAACTTTGGGTTTGTACATTCATATACAAAGAAGTGTATATTAGTGTTTATTTAAACTAACATTTCACCATATTTATATTTATTTTTTTGCAATGTAAAAAAATAAAATAAAAGAATGTTAATGTCAACAAATTATTGGGGTGGGGGTTGGGACTTCAGCCCGCCTAAGATAGGCCTAACAACGCCACTGAAGCAGATCAAACAATATTTTTTTTCAAGGGGAGTAAATAAAGTGGGATCAGAGCATCACAAACAATAGAGAAAAGCGAAGAGACAAGCAAAGCCTCCATTCTCTCTTCAGTTACGTCAGAGATGCTCAAAAAAGTTGTTGAACTGTGAATCTGGCTTCAGGTGTCACTTTGTACACATTACGGTTACAGTCACCTGCACTCTGCTAAAATTAAAGTGAAAAGTAGAAACAGAGGAACAGAATGAATGTCTTGCAGTCCTGTGGCTCGTCCGGACATTACCCACAAATCCCTGCGCCCATGCCAACGCAAAGAAACCCCAACATCAAGGACCAGGCTGAACAGAATTGACCGATTTTAGAGTTAAAGGCAATTTTTGGGACAGTTGAATTATCCACCAAATATTTTGTGTGACAGCAGTGCGCAGGCGCGAGTGTCTTCCACTGTTACGGTTTGAAGCTCTCTCCGGTTTCTCAAAGAAAATATGTGAAAAATGCTTCATGCAAGCAGCAGAAGCTGATCCGCAGAGAGCTCCTTCTCTCCTGAGGACGGAGCTCCCAGCAGAAGGCACGCATGCGTCCTGCACGCTTGCACGCAGCGCTGTGAG
Organism: Adrianichthys oophorus; assembly: GCA_036245035.1. NCBI lineage: Eukaryota > Metazoa > Chordata > Actinopteri > Beloniformes > Adrianichthyidae > Adrianichthys > Adrianichthys oophorus. The sequence goes on along the minus strand of BSAI01004308.1, from coordinate 64,353 downwards.
GCGCGCCGCCTCGGCTCAGTGCGCCCCGAGAAGCCCGAGCGCACAGTGACGATGCGATCGTTTGGACCGAGACTCAGCATCAGCACCGAACCTCGAGCACACAGCCTGCCGCCCACAGCAGCTCCGCCTGCACGCCCGCCAGCCGCAGGATGCCAGGGGGAAAGAGAGGGCTGGTGGCCCCCCAGAACACCTTCTTGGAGAACATCGTCCGGCGCTCGAGCGGTGAGTCCGCGCTCACGACTTTTAGCCGCTTTCAAACGAGTTGATGCTTTTTATCTGCGAACAACCGAAACTTTACATCGAAGAAAGTCAGTTAGTCAACGCGCCAAATGTTTGCATCTGGAGCCGAGCTGAAGCGCGCAGAGGTAAAGAGTTCAAGTCTAACTTTACTGCTGCTCCTCCGCGGAGACGCAGACCTTCACCAGGAGGTCAAAGGTTGTCATAACGCTGCGGATCGTGACTTGCCTTCACTTTAAACAAATTTTTTTTTTTTTTTTTGTGGGGTGGGGAGCACGCTGCTTTATGCTGCTTACGCTGCTTTAACAGCGAGCAGATGAGTGGGGGTAATCTTCATGATGCTTGGAGCCCCCCCCCTTATTTTTAAGAAATATCAGGAAGAGTCTGTAATGAAAGGCCAGCTGTTCCAGAGTCTCCTGACTGAAAGACACGTTTTCAAGAACATCATAACGTTGTTTTACAAAGAAGTCAAAAGTATTGTTATCCCTCATAAAAAAAAAAAAAACAGTTTGGGTTAAAACGGTGCCTGTGAAGTCTGTGTGTGGGGGGTGTTTATAAAGCCCCTTTTAGCATGAAATCACATTTTCATAACAGCTCTGATATCTGCTAGGATGGAGGAGAAAAGCAGTGTGTACATATGTGAGTGTGTGGGCGTCTGTCAGGTTGAGTGCTCTGACAGGTTACAGCGAGGCTTCATTGTGCTTCTTTCTAAGTAAACAGTTTCTTGTTTGATCACAACACCTGGATATTCTCGTGTGTTTGTTGTAACTGGGACTACAATATCATTATACCCCCAATCCTAGAAGCTTCCCCGGTTGTCTGGGCTAAGACAGCACAGCTGTAAGCTGGGGCTGGGCATCGATATAACCAATTAATTAGAATTTTTTGTTTTAGAAGATTTTTTTTGGAAAGTTGAGTTTTTATTTTTCCCAGTTCTCTGCTTTCTTGGGCTTCTGTTGTTCGTAGTAAAGTCAGTTACCCGTCTGTCTCTGCAACGAGAAGACATGAAAATGGCAGCAAGCAGAGGAGCTTCTCCCACAAGGCTAAGAAAACAAAAAAATCCTTGCTGCTCATTCATAAGCGCAAGTGACATGTAAAGCACCCACTACCCCCACTCTCGTAGCTTCCGTACACCTCTCCGTGTAGCGTTTAGCTTAGACTGATGGAGCAACAGGACATGGAGGTTTTTAACGAGATCCCAACAGAAATGGAGGATAAACCGGCTGGACTCACAGCAGCAACAGTTTAATAAAAAAGTGTTGATTTGGAGACAGCGGTGATGTTACACACTGATGCTATCAGGCTACAACACTATGTGCTGTATTGGGCTGAAAAAGCCTCCCCTCATGAGAGTGCTGCATCTTTACTGTCCATGACACAAGAATCCTAAACATTATAATGTTTTTAGTCTATTTTTTTTGTTGTGATTTCATATCAAAATGAATTAACCGGAGGCAGAATAAGGAAAAGAGCATGTTTTGTCAAGCTGATCCCCTATAGTAAATCTGTCATTGTTTTCTCTGCGTGTTTGAATTTGAGTTTAGTTAGATGACATTAATGATGTGTTCATACTAATTATATAGTACTTTTATGATATTTCATTTTCCTAAAAAAAATTATGAAACTTCTGCATTGATGAAACAAAATGCAAATATTACAAGTCTATGAAATGAGCTGCAAACCTTGCAAACAAATCCCTAGATAAAAGTCAAAGTGAAGACAGCCACATTCAAACAAAGCAAAGGAAATGTATTACTTTTCATGTGATTGTTTTAACAGCTGTGAAGATCTGATTGTTTTATTTTGGAGCATCACAGAATGATAGATTACATTTGTTTTTATTTTCTAGTCAGAGGTCATAGTCTTTAGTTAGATGATCTCCTCAAACAGTCCCTGCAGCCAGTGGGGTTCTGGTCCTTGGCTCAAATCAGTCAGGGCTGGTGGATTTGAAGAACACTTTAGTCAAATCCATGTCTGTTCTTGAAGCCACTCCTTCTGCTGTCACTCAGAAGTTCACTTTGATGCTGATCATTTCTTTGAAACAACTCTGCTGAAGGCAGCGATGATCTCATGGCTGCAGATGCTGGACTTGAGCCTCTATACGTTCAGACCTCCAAGCTCCATTTGACACAAATGATCAGAACACTTAACTTTGGAGACAGAAACAAGAGGATTCCAGGAATTTACTCCATAAATGGAATATATTCTCACTGGATGCTTTTGTAAACCCATCAGTCATTTTTAAACTCACATAAATTAAGGTTTACATGTCCTTCTTTCGTCTCCACAATATTTCTAAAATCAGGAACTTTCTACTCTATTCCTGACTAAAAGGCTGTTCCTGAACTTCTCTGAGAAGCCTTCAACCAATCCAAAAACCTGCAGCCAGAGCTCTGATGAGAGCTGGTTGAGAGATCATGTTACTCCAATTTTAGCTTCTCCTCGTTGGCTGTCTGTCAGGTCAGAGATAACACACAAGTCAGGAGGGAGATACTTCCGGAGCTCGACAACAGAAACACTCGCTCACATCAGTGTCTGTGCTTCAACCTGAGAACCACCAGCAAAGCAGTTTTGATAACTTCAAAGTCCCTGCATGCTTGTCTAAGGTTCTAAAACAGTGAGTACATTAGCTTTGAAAGATAACATTCTGCTGAAAGACATGAGTTGGATGAAAATGTGTCTACCTGCTAATATGCAAAATATATTTGTGTGCCTTTTCTGGTCACAGAATATGACCAGAAGTAGACTGATTATCATCAAGTAATTGGTCCACCTCTGCTCTGGAAAGCTCCACAGAACTTAGAAAGTCTCGTGGGAGGGAATTCATCCTTTCACTAAGCCTGAAACTCAACAGCCTCCAGCCAGGAACAGCAGCTAGCTGCTTTCCAGGCTTTTTGTGAAAGAATTCAGCTTGTGTCAGCACTGTGAATCACTTAATTCTGGTTTTAACTCCACATCCAAACACTCAGAAAATAATTTCTACTTTCAGCAGCGTGACAGTATAAGTAGACAAAAGGCCATCATGTGAACATTTACAGTGAAGTGAACTGTGTCAGAGCTGAACAGAAACCCTTGTTCTCAAGAGGACAAGAGTTCTCTTGTCTGGTCCAAACCAAAGTTCAGGTGAGCTTTCACACCTGCAGAACCAGTAGGGCCATCAACTCTGCTTGTGAATCAAGACCAATGACTGTATCTGAGAACTGAGACAGTGTGACGTCACCCGTAAAAAAATGACTAATTTCTGGCTCCAACCAAATGAAGTAAAAAAGTCGCCATTTTTTGTTATACTGATGCTGCCACGTTGGAACATGTTGGTTCTCACACACAGTCAGTGGTCAGGCCAGTCAGTCAGAATGCTCCCCAAAAAACTTTATAGAACTTATGACAGGAGAAAAACGGATTCATCGACTTGGATTCAAAGGTCAGAAGTGCCTTAAAACAAAGTAATTTGCTGATTTCTTTAATTTTGTTCATTTTTTCTTGCACTTTTCTCAAAAATCCCCCCCCACACACACACTCTTACACACTCACACTGAGGCTTCCTAGTGTAGATAATTAGCTCCATTAAAGGTCAGCGTGTAGCCTGAGAGCGAACTCGGTCGCTCTGAAATACCATGCAGATCTTCTCCTGGTGTTGGACAGTGTTCACAGCATAATTACAGAAAATCGGAATCGTTCCAGCATCAGATTGGGGATGTCACTGAAGGTCGTTCATTTCTCAGTCTGTGACGTCCTTCTTCCAGCTTAATTTTCACCTGGAAGCATTCTCTTTCCATGTATTTTCTGCAGTGGGATTACTGAGCAGTCAGATCAATAGTGGGATGTCGCAGGGTTTAAGTCATCTCTCTGCCTCAGAGAACCGCTAACACAGCTTCAACAACTCATCCTTTTGTGCTTCAGTGGAAATGCTTTTGAAAAGGTTTTGTACTTTGTTTCAAACTCTGTGTTGTTGTGGTTTGGCTCTCATGATTGGCAGTCATGTTTTCATTATTAAAAATCTTTTTTTTTAATTGAAGTTTTGTTTTAGAAGAAAAAATCTCCTGATAAAGATAAGAGAATAAAATCAATAATTACTAAAGTTACTCATATTCTTTTAATAGCTAATAATGTGCTTATATATACACGCATTTTTTTAAATAATATGCTTAATTAACTAATAGCAGAATTATTTTAAATGTCTGAATATTTTGTAACCAGTTACTAATATTAGAATAAAGCCGAAAGAAAAGTTTCTGCTTCAATTACCTCACTCTGCTCTAACTTTAAACCTGAGTCTCCAGTGAAAGTCTCACAACCCCAGCTGTTCCACAGCTTCATCTAGATGATTCCCATCTGCAACATTATTCAAAAATGTAGTTGTTTATTTAAACATTTACCTGTTATTTTAACCTGTAGCTATTTATTTAGACATGTGGTTGTTTATTAGACATATAGTTCCTTCTAAGTTCTTCCTAAAGGTGTTTGATGTTATTGGTCAAAGTATCACTGAAATGATAAACCTTTCACTCTTCACTGGTGTGTTACCTAACCAATTCAAACATGCTACATTGGAGAATTTACTGAAAAAGTCTAATGTGGACCCATCAGATTCCCATAGTTATAGACCTATTTCAAAGCTTCCATTTATTTCAAAAATCTTTGAGAAAGTGGTCCCTGAACAATTGTCAGAGGTCCAAGTCAGCAGACTTGCTGTGTGGTGTTCCTCAGTCTCTGTTCTGGGCCCTGTCCTGTTACTGTTGTACATGACTCCCCTCAGAAAGATTATATAGAATTTTAGTGATGTTTCCCACCACTTTTTTGCTGATAATATCCAGCTATATTGTTCTTTTAAACCCTCTGAGACACAAAAGCTGGACTCTGATGAACTGCCTGAGTCAGATTAAACACTGGCTCAGTAAAAACTCTCTGCAGCTAAACTCAGAGAAAACAGAAACACTATTCATTGCCCCTGAGGACGCCATACCAGGGATTAAGCAGCATTTAATAATTAGGCTTAAACCTTTATCGTTTACACAGCAAGTGCACATGTCAAAATAGTCAGTAATGAAATAAAGCAGTAAAAACAAAAATACTAATTTAATGTCCCACTCTGATCACCCTTTGAGCTCTTGTAAAAGTGTTCCCCACATGCCGCCTGCTTAAGTCTATAACCTTAACCAAAGTTTTGTTGACCTTTGGCCTTAGAAAGAGGTTGCCATGTTGAATTTATAAAAAATAAAATCACCTTTAGTACCTTCTACAAATTTAATCTCTTTCTAGGAATTTCGATCTATTGCCCTCTAACTCCTCAAGCATCATTAGGAAGCTACTTGCGAAAAAAATTTGGTTTTAAAGTTTGTAGATTTTTAATGCGTAAGTGTGGCAATCTCACAAAAGTGTAATTTCCCTGTTGTTTGGCCATTTTTCAACTACAGTCTTGTGAAAATGTAATGCATGAATTGTTGGCTTATGCCAAAACAATATGACATATGAAATGAACATATTAGGAATGTGGGCGCAATTAACAAATAACCAAGAAAATCCCTAAATTGATTCTTGCCGATTCTTCTAAAAACGTCATAGACCTGTTTGTCACGCCCCCAGGCAACAACAACAAAAAAAAGGTTGTTATGGAGATAAAACTAACAGAACATCTGCCATTTAAAAAAAACAAAACAAAAAAAAACATGAATTTATCACATTCAGCTCTGATCAGGGAGTAAGGGACAGGCGGAGACTGACGAGAGTTCAGCTAGTGAGGGCAGGCCAAAAGGGGGTGGTATGGGCTGGCATATGAAGGGTTGCAATGTCTGTGCTTCTGAAGGAGATAAGGGTTGATATATATCAGACATAATGACTAAAGCTGAAAATTCCTTTTTTTTCTCATTTGCCCCTTTTTATCAATGCTGCTCACAGTCTCCTCCTTTCCTCATTTCCTTTTATTTCTTCTGCGCTCTACAAGCTGCAGACTAAAGATCATCTTTATGGTCTTCCATCTGATCCAACAGCTCCACATTACTTACCTTTATTCTCTGCCCCAACTTGTAAAATCCATTGTGCATGCTAAATCCTGAATGTAACAATTCATTTTAACAATGATTCACAATTTGTGGTTGCTGGTAAAATTCATAGTCAATATTGTTTCAATTTGAATGATCCGATTCTCTGAACTTAAATGGAACGGAACATCTTTCTCCAAAACTTCAACAGTGTGACTCAGAGATAAATAGCTGGTACTGAACAGTGCATCTGAAGTTTTCCAGATTATTGTGTTTCTTTAAGATAATCAAGTGTAAATAAATATGTGTACAAACAAACAAGTAAACAAGAATGAATGTCAAATCCATTAACATTTAAGTTTGATAAAGTTCATTCCACTGTTGTTTTTCCACATCAGAATAATCCAAAGGAACATTATTAGAACATTCTAGCACACTGTATGGTCACATGACTTTGTAAATTCAAAGTGTTTCCACAGATTGGACTGGACTGATGGTTGATCACTTTTTGCTGCATCACATGGGTGTTGTCTGCTCACTCTAAATTGTCCCTAGCTGTGGAGGGGTGTGTGATTGTGGCCCCTGTGACAGACTGGTGGCCTGTCCGGGGGTGTCCCCTGCCTTCGCCCTTTGAGTGGCCGGGTTAGGTTCTGGCAGCCCCGTGACGCTGAAAGGGACAAAACAGGCAAATGAAAATGAATGAACAATATTTTCTATTATTAATATATTCAATGTATTTCATGGGTCGATTCAATTCAAGTAACAACTTGCCTCAGACAGATTGATCTGATTGGATCATAGAAATATGAATCAATTTAGCAATTAATCATTACACCCCTACTGAATTCAGATTCATTATAGTTTGTGCAAATATTCAAAGCTGATCAATCCCAAATCCTACACTGAAGGTACGTTCATACCACCCTCGGCAATGCATGTTCAAGCGACCATTTGTGTAAATATCCATTTCGGGCTTCTGCGTTCAAAACTCTCATGTTCATGCTTAGCTACACAAGTTACGACCGTTTTTGGACTCTACATACAAAGCATGTGGCCATTGTACATATGTTGAAAGTCAAACCAGTTGGACCTTGACCAATCAGAGACTTGGATTTGGTTGTGACATACGGATGGCATCCCCTTTAATTCATGGAAAGTGCCAACCATTTGAAAATTCATTGTGGTGAAGAAATAATTGTGGCTTCTGCCCAGCCAGACCTGTATTACACCAAGTCTGTCATATGTCGGAATAGAGCCATGAAAGAAAAAGCCTGGAACAAGAATCACCAGATTTGGATGGCTTTTGACATTTCACACCAAGACTCTTCCAACTGTGGGTGGTGGACATGTGCTAGTACACAACAGAAAAAGAAGCCTCTCCATGCTTGTCCAGTGTGAACACCATGGGCTAAACATATGTTCAAGAATGCATGATCAGTGCATTCTTGAACGCACTCCCGGTGTGGAGAGAGTATTACAGTTCATTCACACATCCATGTACTGTACATTTTATCAAAAAACTTGGATGGTCAGTCTTTTAAATTTCCAGTAGATTATTGTCTTGTCTTATTATTGTCTCTTGTCTTCATGATGGAATGTTTTTCAACAAGCTGCAGGGGAAAAAGGAAGTCAGGCAGGACATATCTTCCAAATCCAATGCGTCTGTGTTTTTTTTGTTTTTTTGTGTTCATGCTTTGTTGTGTGCAGCAGTGGCCTTTTCTGTAATGTTGTTGACATTGCACCATTGAAGTGTCTTTTGTTTGTTTTTTTTATTTATGAAAGTCACTGTTGTGTTTGTGATTCTTTCTTCCTGCATTTGGGTTTTCAGCCTGCACACCTCCACTGTCAAACTCAATCCAAACTGCAACAGACTCAGGAATTATTGAGCCCAAAGCTACAAATTTACAAAACAATCTTTTCCAAGATGAAATCTGGAGTTTCATAACCTTTCAAACTTTTCCAAATCCTGAACCAAACTCACATTCATAATTTGACTCATTTCAAAAGAGTGACATCAACTGTGTCCTTGTTTTCGGCCCACAGAGACCAGCTTCCTGCTGGGAAATGCCCAGATCGTGGAGTGGCCTGTTGTCTACAGCAATGATGGATTCTGCAAGCTGTCTGGCTTCCATAGAGCTGAGGTCATGCAGAAGAGCAGCACCTGCAGGTGAATGCCACCAGCTTTCTGCTTCCAGCCTGGAGCATTGACACATCTGAATATGCTAAATACCCATCTGAATAAATACCCATCACATCTGATTACTTTTTTGTCTGGTTTGAATTATCCAGGAGTTAATGAATATTCCTGTAAACAGTGACTGAATGAGCATGTTTGCTTCCTCTCACTGGTGACAATCACATGTTAGATACCCTCAAGGGTTTTCACAGCTACAGGACTATGTTAAACCTGGTGGCTCGCTGCTCTTCAGCCACAGGATTGGGTGCTACTCGCCTCACTGGAGAAATAAGTCTCGAAAGGTCAAAATGCTTCTTCAGGCGCCTCTTGCGTCTGACTTGGGGTGACGCCTTTGGATTGCCTGCAGCTGAGAATGTTCTTTTGCTCATGGAGCTGAACAGAGACACAGATTTGTACGTGCAGTTCCTGCCATTTTGGGTTGAAGAAGAAACTGACACCATGAAAACTCTCAGAGATGATGCAGAGAGGACAGAAAGATCCTATCTTTTAGGATGCTGAATAACAACTGCTTTCTGCTGATACCATGACTGCATTACAGCATGATTTGTAACTGCAGTGATAATGACAGCTGTATTACTGCATCGCTAAACAACAAATGAAGCTATCCATTATGAAGACAGCAGAAGAACTCTGGCTCTACTGGAAACACCAGAAATCTTAGTTTGTTTTATCTGTTATTTTTATCTCAGTCAGACAAATTCAAACACATTTGATCATTTGCTGAAAGTCAAATATTTAAGGCAAATTAATAAAAGAACTCTGGCGTAATTCTTGCAGTCACACTAAAAGCCTAACTTGGTGAAAGTATTAGATGCTTAAAAACGTGGTAATCGTCTGAACACGTTCTGCTGGAATTCAATTCATTCATTCATTCATTTTCCAATCTGCTTTATCCCTTTCGGGGTCACGGGGTTGCCGGAGCCTAACCCGGCTACTCATGTGCGAAGGTAGGGTACACCCCTGGACTGGTCGCCAGTCTGTCGCAGGGGCCACAATCACACACCCATGCACACTCACATTCACACCTAGGGACAATTTAGAGTTACCAATTAACCTATGAAGCATGTTTTTGGACGGTGGGAGGAAGCCGGAGTACCTGGAGAAAACCCACGCATGCACGGGGAGAACATACAAACTCCACACAGAAAGGTCCCCCAGCCAGGACTTGAACCGGGAACCTTCTTGCTGTGAGGCAGGAGCGCTAACCACTGCGCCACCGTGCGTTGTTTTGGAACCAATTTTGTCAGCTGGATATGAAATCAAATAAACTTGACAGTTGTTTGAACATGCCCACTTTAAAGAAGGAGGAGTCAAAGGTCAGCTGTCACTCTGATTTTCATGGTGGCATATTAAGTGGATGCAAGAAGGCAGGTGTGCCTGATTAAGGCCTGTCAGATGGTTTGACAGGGGTCAGCATGAGCTGAACACTAAAAACAAAGGAGAACATAAAGTTTCTTTACAAGAGAATTCATAATGAAGCCTGCAATAAAGCTCAGCTTACTGCTCTGCTGGATGCTTACTTGTCTAATAAATGTGAGGCATCATGCTTTGATCAGAGGGAATCTTCAGGATTGAATAGAAGAGGTTCATGAGGATGAGATGAGTTGTTTATGCTCATCAAAGAGTCAAGGACATCTTTTCATGGGCTTTTGACTGACTCTCAAAGCCCAAATACATTGGCAGTGCATTATGGGATTTATAGCGTTTACGAGGCACTGATAATTTAATCGCAGACCAAGTCTGGCCCATGGATTTAAAGTTTTATTTACATGATGACGATGCTTGAAATTCATCCTTGTAGTCCCCTCCACCCTCTCTTCTGTATAGAGGTGGCACCAAGGAGGCAGGTGAAGCAGGGCCTCACTTGCCATTATACAATGTTTAGCATACTTACATACATACATATTTAAAATAAATATGTGTTCACTAACCTGTTCCATCAATACAATGTTAAAATTTTATCATAAACATCTAATTTTTACCCTCAAAATTGCGGTGTTTTGTGTTTTTCCTGTTCAATTTTGGCGCAGGTTGTGAGGTCTGCCACATGCCGGTTTTTGACTACAAAACAATGCATTGTGGGAAACGGTGTCCTGACAGTTCTTGTAGTTCGTGTGATGCTGAACAGGAATGACTGCCGCTAAATGAAGGAAATCTGTATATGTTATTACTCTTTTTGCAAATAGTGAATCACTGATGAAAAATAAAAAAGATTCATTTATTTATGGTTGTAGAAATTGAAATCAACATCACTCAGATTACTTTATATTTAAAAATATTTTACCTAAAACATTTCGTCATTGTATTTTTTACTGATAATCATCTAGGTTTTAATGCAAAACATCAGACAGCCATTTGCATTTATACAACAAAAGGAACTCAGAACTACAGGAATCACAAATCATCTGTGGTTTTTGTGTTTTATTGTTGCCTTTAAAAGTTCACTTTCATTTCAGTTGTATTTATCTCTCTGGAACAGTGCACATTCAATGATCCCAGCGGCTGTTTTTCATCTGTTTTCCCCGAACAGATGTTAAAATTGTCTACATGCAAAGCTAAAAATATAAAATAAAAACCTAAATGTTAGACAATTTAAATACCTATTGATAAAAATACATCACAAAAAATGAAAATAATATAAAATACATAATAGCACAGATCATACTAAGAGAAAGAGGCATATTAAAATTAAACTGAATCATAAGTACAACCCTAAACTTCCTGTTTTCGTTCATTCTTGTGGCAGATCAAGGGTTATCTGGGTCATCTCAAACATGCCTAATACTGCACACTGAATGTGTTCCTGAGCAGTGCTTAAGTGTCGTTGTGGCTGATTAACTGATGAGAGTCGGGTGGGGAGGCATCCAGACACTGTGCACTGGGGTTGAAGGGAGATTAAGTTCTGTCAGTACTCTTGGGATGGCCCCTCCCGGTGACCAGAGGGGGAGAAAGAGCACTGACTCCTTTCAATAGCTCTGGGCTTCAAACCACATTTTAATTGATGGGGTTTCCTTGATCATGAGAACAGTGAGAAATAGGCCTAGAACAACACAGCAGGAGTTAGTTGACGATCTCAAAGCAGCTGAAACCACAGTCACCAAGAAAACAAGGGGGAATACTTTGCACTGCAAAAGTTTAATGGCTGAGCTCTTTGGCATCAACTCAACCTGTTATGTTTGGAGGAAGAGAAATGCTGCCTATGACCCGAAGAACATTATCCTCACTGTTAAGCATGGAGGTGGACGCATTATGGCTTGGGGGTGTTTTTTTTAGGGTTAGGGTTAGGGTTTTTTTTTTTGCACAGAGCTACTTCACCATAAGGATGGGTGAAGCCATGTTCTGTCAAATCCTGAGTGAGAACCTTCTTCCCTCTACCAGGAGCCCTAAAATGGGTGATGGATGGGTCTTCTGACAGGATGATGACCAAACCATCCAGCCAAGACAACCAAGTAATGTCTAAAGAAGATGCATATCAAGGTCATGGAGTGGTCCAGTCAGCCTCTAGACCTCAATCCTATGGAGAGAGCTGAAGCTCAGAGTTGCTTGCAACAATCACCATATCTTAATGATTTAGATGACATTTGAAAAGAAGAGTGGACCATAAACTCTCCTGATGTGTGCAGAAACCTGCTCATCAGCTACAAGAAACGTCTGACCTCTGTGCAGACAATAAGGGTTTTGGAACTGTATTTCCAGCAAGAGTGTTTACATACCTTTTTCCCTCAATAGATTGTGAATAAATATATGTAAAATCTTTAACGTTGGTTTCCTAATGATGATTTACATGATATTTGTGTAGGCAAACCTACAAAAACAGCAAGGAATCAAATACTTATTTCCTCCACTGTATGTTTTATCTTTCTAAAGGTGCAAAAAAGGTGCAAAGTACTACTTACTCAACTATGATATAAAATACCGATGTTTATAAAAACCTTATTTCATAGTAACCACACACGTTTTTTTCTTTTAAAAGTTTTGGGACCAGCCTGTAATTTTTTTCTGTTTTTCAGTTGAACTATTTTACTTTGGAGTCTATGAGAAGTGACTTGATTATGTATCTTGTGAGTTGACTCAGCTCCAATAACTGTTGTGTTTTTAATGTTCTTCATGTGGAAGTCAAAGCTTTTCTTTTTGCATATTTCACATCATACCGTGGAGTTGTGCTGGATTTTATGTGAACCTGTCTTTTTTCTTAACCCAACAAAGAAGCCTGACCGTTGTTCTTGTTCTGCTTTTTTCTTTTCAGTTTTATGTACGGAGAGCTGACGGACAAGAAGACCATCGACAAAGTCAGGCAGACCTTTGACAACTATGAGTCCAACTGCTTTGAAATCCTGTTGTACAGAAAGAACAGTGAGTGTTGGCTGCAACATCTCTCTACATCTTTACATTTTCTGGTTTACGGGGTGAAACTGTTCAACAAGCAAAGCGCTCCAGAGCTTCTCTTTTTATCATGTAGTTATTAGACAACAACAATATATGTTTTCAAGGTAAATCTGAAGTATTGAGATGAGCCATAAGATGATTTTCAAAGATACTCTTAAGTAGTCAGTTTTTGATCCTCTATACAGTATGTTTCAGGTAGAGAACTTTAAGTCTGTTTAAAAAAAATTACAGATAAAATCGTAACCTCCCAAATGAGCTATTGTTTACTTCAAATTAAAGGTGCAGGGAAGACAGAAGGCAAAGTAAGGCAAGGTAAGTTTATGTGTATAGCACATTTCATGTACAAAGACAATTCAAAGTGCTTTACGTAAAACATGAAAGAAAGAAAACAATCAAAACATCAAAGGTGTGATCATTACAGTAAGATTTAAATAAAGTTAAAAAGAAGTGAATTTAAAACATGCATAGATAAACAGTGCAGATGTAAACTTTTGAATCCAAATGAATCAAATGCAGCTGAGAACAGGTGGGTCTTTTACCTGGATTTAAATACACTGAGTGTTTCAGCTGATCTAAGACTTTCTGGAAGTCTGTTCCAGATCTCTGGAGGATAGAAGCTGAATGCAGATACTCCTTGTTTAGTTTTGACTCTAGGAACTGACAACAGACTGGATCCAGATGAGCGGAGAGGTCTGGCTGGTATATACTGGGTCAGGAGGTCAGTCATGTGCTTTGGTGATAAACCATTCAAAGCTTTCTAAACCAGTAGCATAACCTTAAAGTCTATTCTCTGGCAGACAGGCAGCCAGTGTAAAGACCTCAGAACTGGACTGATGTGATCTACTTTTGTGGTTCCTGTGAGAACACGAGCAGCTGAGTTCTAAATAAGCTGTAGTTTCCTGATTGATGTTTTTGGTCGTCCTGTGAAAACACTGTTACAGTAGTCAAGTCGACTAAAGATGAAAGCATGAACTAGTTTTTCCAGGTCCTGATTATACATCAGACCTTTAATCCTTGAAATATTTTTTAGATGATAGTAGGCTGATTTTGTGACTGCCTTAATCTGTTTATCAAAATTTAGATCTGTGTCCATCACTACACCCAAGTTTCTGGCCTGGTTGGTGGTGTTAAGATGAACAGATTGAAGTTCTGTAGTGACTTCCAGCCGAGCCCCAAAGACAATAACTTCAGTTTGGTTTTTGTTTAATTGAAGTAAGTTGTGACACATCCAGTCAATGTCCTCAATGCATTTACAGGAGAAAGGTACATTATATTTCTGAAACTTTCCCATTTTCCATCGTCAGAGGAAAGCTGAACATGACGTAAAGCAATTTGTTTCTGCACTCTGAGCATCATTAGGAAGAACAGGCTGTTACTCTAGAGCAAAATGTCAGAGTATTGAGGTCTTAAAATCACCTCAACTGAATATGGAAAAAGTCCTCATCCAAACTGCTAGGTACATGATGAGACGCTCCTGACTGCACAGGCTTGTTCGAGCTGGGACAGATGGTCATTTTCTGAGTCAATCCAAACCTTCATTTCCTGTTTTTATTAAAGTAAACATGTTGGTGAAGTTTGGAGATACTTTGGCCTTCTGTGAGGATGTGGTTTGATGCAGGGAAATCCCTTATCAGCTTCAACTCCTTGCATGTATTAAGTCTGAAAACTGCATCACTGTGTAGAACCTTAACCCCTTTAACGCCAAAGCTGTTGCCAGTGACACCCAAATTACCCTTCACATACCACAACTTCTTGATCGTTTATGTTATCACAGCTGCATCTCTCTGCAACAAAATCAGCTAAATTGCATATTGTGAACATAAAGTGTTGCTTATCGGCGTGAAGCCGCTTTTCTCCAGAATCCGCTGGAATTACATTAATTGCATAAACAGTTGAGTTGTTGAGAATCTAAACACTGTTAAAGGGTTAAGCTGGAAATTCACAGACATTCTTCCATGAAATGATCATTGACTTTGTTGCAAAGCATAAAAAATGTGTTTCTGTTGAAACAGATCTTGTCCCTTTGTGTCACTATTGTACACATTTCTTTGTCCGACTATATCTATAAATAAGGCTAACGCTGCCATACCAACCCTGGCTGCTTAGAGTTTAGGTTGTCCATTTTAGTGTTCAATCTTTTTTGGGTCATTTGCAGCAGATCCACCAACTGAGTTTTTGTCCATTTCCTGTTTCTTGTTTAGGAAGTCCAGTGTGGTTCTACATGCAGGTCGCTCCTATCAGGAATGAAAATGACAAGGTGGTTTTGTTTCTCTGCACCTTCAAGGACATCACTCTTTTCAAGCAGCCCATTGAGGATGAGAGCACCAAAGGTCGGTAAAGGAAGCTGCTGCTTCACTCAAAAGTTCTAAAGAACCATCTGTGAAGATTGGACTCCATGTTTTTGGAGAATTTCTTGAAGTGAAGGGTTAGGATTAGGGTGTTTCTGTTAAAGTTTTCATAAAAAATATGGGAGTGTGGTTTGGGAACCTGAGCCTTCTTGCTGTGAAGTGAGTGTGCCAACCACTACACCACCATGCAGTCCTTCAAAAAAAAAAAACACAGAAATATATTTTACATATAAACTGTCAGTTGACATGGGGACACAAAATGCAGACGGCACTCGTAACAGCAAAAAGTCTGATTTATTTAGTCAGAATCCGGAATGCAGCGCATGTACTCATGCTGCTACCAAAACCACCCGACAACCAGTGCAAGGGAGACGAGGACTTATAACCAGAAGGAGAGGATGAGGTAAGCATCAACAGGTGTGCCACATTAGGAGGGGAGTGTCAAGAGACCTGAAATGAGCAGACATGTGAAAACACAGGAAGTGAACACCAACAACAAAATAAAACAGGAAATGACACCAACAAAACACTACCATGGTCCTGGGTCAAAAACCCCACATAAACATTTTAGATAATGTTGACGTTATTATGTCCTGCATTGAATAGCAAAGTGAAGTTTGAAACGTTTCCACTCACCTGCCAATCAAAAAAAAAAAAATCATTCCTCTTATTATACATACATTTGGACTCTAATCAAAGGCAATGCTTTTTGACAAAATATCATCAGTATCAGGTCTGTCGAGCATCTTAGTTCAATTTTTGATGTGAGTACGTTTGTCAAATTCACACAAAATCATTTAAAAAACACAATGTAACTTTGCTCTTTTGCTGACTTCTTCCATCTCATTCAAGTCCCCTTTTGTTTATCTTATTCAGCTACAAAACTTTGTCCTTCAAAACAGAAAATTGCACATAAGCAGAACAATTTTTAACAAATATAGGACCATGCTGGAGCTGGAATCTCCACTGGCAATCTTCAGTCAGATGGCTGTGCAGCACGCTGTGGTGATGTGATAGACACCACGCAGCGGATGAAGCATTTTGCTGCAAAGTTGCAGGCTGTGAGGCTCACTGCTGGAGGGGTCTCATGCAGCAGACCCACTCTCAGGTCCATCTCTGGCCACTCCCACGGCTCTGCACGCCACAACATGTCAGCATCTGCAAGAAGCCTGCTAACAGTTTGATATGAAAACCAACATATGCATCTGTTAGCATTGTAAGTGTAAATACACCTTAAATTACTTTTGTTTCATGTTTGTTTTATCACCCACCAAAAAAATTGAGGGAGTTTTCCCCACTTTAAAATAACAAAAAACTTAATTTTTAAATGTTCTTTCCCAGAGAAAAACATGGATGTTACAAATAAAACAAAAAAATAATGGCCCTTACCCCCCAAAGAAAGCATAAAAAATGCATGCATTCTCTCTGAACACTTGCTTTCTTCTATCCACATTTTTTATGAATGTTAACCTATTTGAAAAAAGGTAACCCTACAAAGAACAAAGCTTTTACACAGTTCTCTCTCTGTAGTGTTTGTCTCCTAGAACCCTGTTTCTCCCTCTTTATGTACAAACAAACATTTACAGTAAATTCAAACATTAAATGTACCCTGGCATACGCTGGTTAGGGTCCAGCAACAATTTGACCTTGGAGTGGACCAAGCAGGTTCAGAGGTTGAATGAAAAAA
>BSAI01004308.1:37034-47510 GCA_036245035.1 Adrianichthys oophorus | reverse complement strand
ACGAAGCGCCGTGGACCTCCTTGCTGGTTTGAGCTGTGCAGCGGAACATTTTGCCATCTGGTCTATTTTTTCCGCAAGCCGTGAGTGATCCATGTCAATACTGGCAGGAAGTCACACCCAGACACGGAAAAATCTGGTCAATCTTCAAAATATAACCCAATTTTCACAGCGGTTGACAAATGGGATCAAATGGAGGAAGGATGGAGCATGAATCTGAAACTATCTCACAAAAACTAACCACCTCAGCAGAGTACCTTCCATTTGTCATTCTGCTACTCTCTATGTAACTAAACATCGTTTCCAAATAATCCTGACGTGTTAAACAAAACAGTTGATTAATCTTCTCTTAATTTTCCATTACTGAAATCCCAGTGGTTCCTGATCCTCTGCTGGTTTCCACCAGCAGCAAAGACTCATTGTTATAAATAAACTGGGGAGTTGACACTTTAAAAGCTGAACTTTATTTAGGTTAATTCAAAAGCTCTTAGGCTGCAGTTTTCTGCATAAATTATTCTTTTTATATGTTTCTGTCAACCACAAAGTGAAGTTTAACCGCTGCTGTTAGCTTCAGCTGTGCAGTAACTGTCATGACACAACAAGGTCATGCAAGTATGTAATCTGCAGGTTTTAAGTTTTGTAAAGAAAAGAAAACCTGCCCTGACATGCACATAATGAGGATACGTAGATTTTTCTCTTTGAATGAAACAGAAGCCAGTTGACCATTCATTCATCAGTCATTCATTTTCCAATCCGCTTTATCCCTTTCGGGGTCACGGGGTTGCCGAAGCCTAACCCGGCTACTCATGGGCGAAGGCAGGGTACACCCCTGGACTGATCGCCAGTCTGTCGCAGGGGCCAGTTGACCATCAGAGCATCTTTTCTGCTCTTTTAGCTCACCTTTCATGTTGTCCCACCTTTTTGTCTGACTCTTCAGGGCATCAGCAGTCTATTCAGCTCCCTAAAGGTGGTCCGGCTGCTGCGTCTGGGTAGGGTTGCCAGGAAACTGGACCACTACCTGGAGTACGGGGCTGCAGTTCTGGTCCTGCTGGTCTGTGTGTTTGGACTGGTGGCCCACTGGCTGGCCTGCATCTGGTAAATTCTTACTAACTCAGGGTCATTTTCTTCATCTTCTCATGGTGCTCCTCCTCTTCACTCTTGGCTGTGGTGTTTCTCTGAACTGGCGTTCTTATGAGGACACTGTTTGACTGTTTGTGATTGGCAGGTACAGCATTGGGGACTATGAGGTCATCGATGAGGTCACCAACACCATCAAGATGGACAGCTGGCTCTATCAGCTGGCCATCAGCATTGGATCACCATATCGTTACAATGTCAGCGGCTCCGGACGATGGGAGGGGGGACCCGGCAAGGACTCCCTTTACATCACTTCTTTGTATTTCACTATGACCAGCCTGACAACCATTGGATTTGGCAACATCGCCCCCACCACTGACGGAGAGAAGATCTTTTCTGTGGCCATGATGATGGTTGGATGTAAGTAGAGACTACAATGAAGAACCAGAGCGTGTCTGCAGCTCTGAGTGAAACGTCTCTTTATGAAGATGATGAGCATCTCTGCTGCAAATTCTCTCACTGTCCAGTCTGTGGTTTAATTGGCTGAGCGGTGGACAGACACACAGTAAAGCTTATTCTTCATAACCCATGAAGATGCTTCTTTATAATTGAAGTGGCTGATTGGTTTCATGATGTTGAAAAAAAGGCTTGATTGTATTGTTTTGTTGTGTCCATGAGCGCGCTTGTGCTTCTCAGGCATTTACTCAAGCACCCACAGACAGAACAAAAATAGAGGAAAGAAAAAACACATTCGAAACGGACACAGTGCAGAGGACGTTCAGGTCACTGGAACACGATTTATAAATTCTGTTTGTGTCCTTCAGTGCTGTGGTCCCCAAGCCCCGGGGCACTGAAAAGTCCCAGTCCATGGTACAGTTGGTAGCGGGCTGCAAAGAAAAAATAATAATTACATACCTTTTTGGTTGTTTTATTTATAATCTGATTCTAATTGAAGTTTTCTTTTAGAAAAGTATAGGATTCAGCATCAAATTTCTAATTCTTAAAACATGTCAAGTCACTTGGTCACGTGATGAAAATCCATACACCTCCTTACCATCCTTAAAGAGGATTCACTGACCTTTTTTCTTATCCTTTCATTATTATTATGGTCTTCGTCTGTGGAACAGCCTGCCAGAGAGCCTCAGAGACAGTATATGCTTTTAAGAAGAGGCTCAAGACCCAACTTTTTAATTGAGCTTTTAGTTGATTTTTATCTGCTCATTTATTCTATTAGTTTTTATATTTTTTATGTAAAAATATTTTGGATTTAATTATATTTTATGCATATAATTTTACTTTCAATTTCATGTTTTTAAATACATCTTATGTATTTAATTTTAGCATCTTATTATGGTTTTCGCCTCAGTGTTTCCTCTGGGGATCTTTTGTGCCAGGGCTTGCTGGCTTGGTCTGGGGTCGTTGCCATGGTTGTTGCCCTTGCTGGGGTGGCTGGAGTTCTACATTGCTACATCATGGCCGTGGAGTGGACACCGTTGCTGTCCTGGGATGGGTGGGCAATGTGGCGATGTTCCTGTGGCCAAGCTGCTCCTGGTATGACAGATACCCCAATACAATTTCCACCAGGCAGAGCAAAGCCTTAAGTTTATTTTGTTATGTTTTTCTTTTCTCTTTATTCATTATGTGCGAGGTCATGGATTGTATATGTTAACGGAGGAGAGGGTTGGGTTGGCTTTTTATTGTGTATGTTTTTGTTTTTAAATGTGAAGCACTTCAGGTTATGCAATGTATGAGACACGCTTTTATAAAAAAAAGTTTGATTTAATTTGAAAAGATCCAGTAAGGAAACAAAAAAAAGGACATTTGTCTTCAAAATAAAAGACATCAGCATTTAACAGAAAAAACAGTTATCTTTTCTCCAAATATAGATTCATTGTGACACTTGTTCCCACACACTATAATAATGATGCATAAAAATAGCCAACTGGATGTCTAATGTAACAAGAATACTGCTGTATCCACTGCTGGAGTGGATTGTTGTAAAATACTGTACGTACGCTGTAATTCAGGAATCTTGTCTATATTCTTTCAAAGGACATTTTTCCAGATGTTTCTTTGGCTTTTTCTTAGTCACGGTCCTTGTTCGCTCTGATTCTGCTGCTTCAGCCCATCTAATTGAAATGAATCGGTTTTTGTTTCACCCAGCTTATCCGAAGTGTTCCTCTGAAACATTAACAATAAAAGCAAGCACCAAAGAAAGAAGTGGAAACAGACAAGTTAATGAGATCAAATCAGTTAGTCTGTAAAGCTCTAGTCTCCAGTGCAAAGCTGCAATTTGACTTTAATGCTACGTTCACACTGCCCTCAACACTGCACGTTCAAGTGACCACTTTCAATGAAAAGTGAATGTGCTTTTTGGGATTCCACGCAGGAAACTTCAATGGCCAGTGAACGTGATGAAAGTTAAACCAGGTTGAACTTTGACCAATCAGGGGCTCAGATTTGGGCTATGTTCTCAACAACCTTCGGGAACCCCCACTTCTTTTGGTCGTCCCTCCTCCAGGTGGAGGTGGCCAGCCCCTGCAGTGCTCTCTCCTGGATCTCCTGCAGTTGCCTGGAGCTTGGGGGTGGGTCTCCCTTGGGGGGCCCTGGCTCGTACCTGGGGCTGGGGGGGTGCTCGGAATTCCTGGGTGGTGGTGGGCAGCGGGGGTGAAGCCCTGCGCTGAGCCCCATGGCGTGGGGGTGGGGGGGGGCTGCTCTTCTGGATGGGCTAGGGCTTGCACTCTGTTTTCGTACCTCACTGCTCTCGGGTTTTGGGGCTCGTGTGGCGGTCATGCAGGCCCTGGTCTGGGTGCTTGGCCGGACTGCCGGGCGGGCAGATCTCCTCCATTGGCCCCACAGTACGGGTGTGGGGGGGCTTGGTTGCTGCTTCGGCAGAGGTCTTGGTGTGGGGATGGCCGGGAATTCTCCCTCCTTTTCTTTTTTTTTTACATTCCATCATCCACCTCAGCTTAAAAATGGGAATTCTACTGAGCAGAGGTGTTGACTCACTTTTGCACAGTTGGTTAGCGTGACGGAATGAGGTCCTTTGCATGTGTTGGTTTGTATGCATAGTTGTGCGTGTAAACTGTATGTTGACATGTTTGTATGTGAAGACTCTTGGAGCCAACAGTAATGTTTGTATCAACTGAGTGTGTGGACAGGTCCCACCCATTTTTGACTAGCATTCACACTCTGAGGCTCTCAGCTCATATCTGTTTGCTTAAATGTTGGACAGAACAAGTTAAAAAAAAAGGAAACAGTAGAAAGAAAACAAGAAGCCCCTCCCTGCCAGTTCAGTGTGAACACTTGTGCTAAAAACACATTCAACAACAACATGCCCAATGGGAATGTAGCACAAGTCAAAGAGTCAGGTCAGGTAGATCCATGTACTCACCTGCTTATTCCAACAGATTGTGTGAAAACTATATAATATCCTAAACCTGCTGAAGCCTAAAGGCCAAAAGGTTAAAATAAAAAACAAAGTGTGAGCTTTTACAGGTCAGCCAGCAGACTACTGTCTGGGATGTCAGTGCAGACTGTGAGGAGGCACCTGAACGTGTCTGCAGCTCTGAGTGAAATATCATTTAATGGGAATGGTGATCATTGCTGCTGCAAATCTCTTATGGTTGCAACTCAGTGGTTTGATGAGTGCTGGTTCAGGATAACAATAAGATGTTTGTGTCCTTTGGTGAATCTGGAACCTTAACTTAACTCTGAGTGTCCAGGTCTTTGTTCATTCTAATCCTGCAGCTTCAGAGAGGCTGAAGCTGCAAACTGCCAGAGGTCTGTTTGGATTGCTGGTTTGCAGGTGAAGGTAACTGAAATGCTGAATGGATAAAATAAGAGCCTTTCTGATTGGTTAAGCAAGCAGATGATGTTATGAAAGCAGCACTGAAGATCAATTTTCCCTCAGGAAAAGCAAAAATGTAAAACATGAGAAAATAACTGATAAATTACATCAACTTTGCAGAAAGACTTTGTTTTGCAGCGCATTAATAAATGAGAGCAAACTTAACAAAAATCAATTATTTTTCAAAGACGGTGAAATGAGATGACTAGACATGTAAAGTTCTTTAGAACAATTAATTAAAAAAATCATTACAAGGTATTAAACATTTATACTGACAATCTTTCTAAGAAAAAAAACAGTAAGGTGAAGAAAACACGTCAAATGTCATTCATTTTTAAAATACTGGCATAAACCATGAGTAAGATTGGTTCAGAAAAATGGCACAATCTCAAACCAGCTACAGTTTTATAAAAATATTGTGAACTTTTGTTGACTGGATTGTAAACATTAGTTTTCATACCTCAGGTTATTCTGTGTTCATGTTAATCTTCTGCCTCTTGTTGGGTTGAAGTTTGTAATAAACCGCAGTAGTTTCAGGTGCATTAGACCAGGGTTGTAGTTGTTCCATGTCAGCTCGTCCTGTCTTATCACGGTTATGTTCTGAGATCTTTAAGTTAGTTAAATATTTATCAGACTCACATCCACTATCCTTATTAAATGTCATGATAGAGGTGATTATGTCCAAACTGCAGTGCGTCTGTCTGAAATGACAAGACTGCATGTCAGATCATTTGAATCCTCGTCTGCCTCCCCTACCAGAAGTGCTCAGCGCTAATCTCACATGACAAACTGTCTCTGCTGGCGACAGCGGGCCAAGAGTGACACAGATGTGCTGCCCGGGGGTAAAAGGTCGGCTGCGCTGTATGCTGGTGAATATCTTTCAGAGGTTCGCCTCAGTCTGGCTGGAATAATTAAGCAGAAAAAGTTGCAAATGAACAATGTCATCCAATGATGGATACTGTTTTGTTTTTCCTGTATTTTATAACATCACTGCACTCATTCCCATGTTGTCATCAGAAGCTAATTAAAAATGTGTTAATTTTTCTGGATTTCTTCAGTGAGTTTGATGGACTTTGCCTGATAATCTTGTGCTTAGCACAGCAAGAATTGTGATGCCTGACTTACAGCACACGCCAGTGAAAGAGATATTAAGGAAATGATGAGGAGCCTTTGGGACAAACCACTATATTTGAGGGAGGGGTGACTGACAAAGTTGATAATAGTCTCAGCTGCTAACGTGGAGCTCGAACAGAAGCGTTAATTACAAATGCGTCGGGCCAGTTTTTAAAGGTCAAAATTTTCTGGAGAACACAGTTTCATTGGTTGGTAAAAGCTGGAAGTAAAGCGTGACGGGTCGATGCTCAGAGCGTAGGGTTCTAAAAGAATGCTCAGAGATGCGTGAATGGAACAAAATACTGCTTTGAGGTGGTCTTTCATGAAGAATTAACATTATAATGCATTATAAAACTAAAAAAAGTTGATTTTGCGTAGTATAGGCCCTTTTATTAAAGTCAAAATATTTCTGACAGTCAAAGAGTTCATTTTATCTTTTCTTTGTTAGAGTTGGTAGAAAAATTATTATAGACAAAAAAAAAACAAAGCTGATGTGTTTTAAAGGGTAGAGTAACATTTCTTTAAAGAACAACAAGCTTGAAGGCTGTAAAACACCTCAGTGTGCACTTTTAATAGACTTTTTTCAGACAGACATGAACATTTTCACACTTGCTCTATTGTTTAATCTCTCACATTTCAAACTTTCATAGAAAAATTACTCCAGTTTGATAAATTGAAAACAAAGATTTAGATAGAAGATTAATGTACATATATATTTATAGACCTTTGTGACCAAAATGGAGAATGGGCATGTTAGAACAGTGAGACCTTTGGATCCACTTTAGGTAGTGAAATAAAAGGGTTGTTTCAAAAAGACACTCATTCACAGGGAAAGTTGTGTTTGTGGATCAGCAGGAACATTTGACTTTAAGGCACACAGTTGTTTTTCCCTGTCAGCAGCAGAGATGACGAGGGTGTATGAAGCACCTGCTCAGCCGTTTTACTTCTGCTCGTGTTGCTCCCCTTAGGCATTTGCTTGTAATGCTGCTAGCAGCTGCAAAATGCTGACCTGCAGACACCTGCATGTGTTTAACTGCAGGTTAACTTCTGAAGAATCTCTGCTGGTTGGTTGTCTGCCGTGTAAAGACCTGGTCACACCGCCCAAACTTTGCTGGAAAGTACCTGGAGCAGCAAGGAGGGGTGCCGAATTTTGACACCACGCACAAAATGGGGGGAAAAAAAACAAACACACGGGCATTGACGTAGCAATGTGATGTTTTCAAATGAATTATAAATGTGTTTGGCTTTAGTGTTAGTAAATAAGCTAGACTGTGATATTACTGCTAACCCACCTCCTTTCCCTGAAATCCTGGATTTCTGATAGTTATTATAATTAGGGGGGGGGGGGGGGGGGGTTGCTTCATTGAGCCTAACATAGACATCCTGTTGGAGCCAGGTTTCTGTTAGAGCTAGCAGGCTAAGTTTAATATAATTATTTAACTCATTGACTAAAAGGGACTTAGAGGAAATGGATCCAATGTTAAGTAACCCACATGTAATGACATCATGATTATGCTTGTTGTTATTGAGTGTTTGTAGCTTTTACTTTTAGGTTTCTGTGTTTCACTCCATTCACTCGCCTTTCAGTACATAAGCTAAAGCTAGGAGCTGCTGGACTACCTCTGTATGAGGTTTGCACCAGCACTAAAGTGAACTCAGAGGAGAGATGGAAAATGCTGGTCTGCTGGCCTTAAAATTACCTTAGTCACATAAGGCGCTGTACACTAAAAGCTTGATAAACAAAACAACAGCTAAAATGTTAAAACAGTTAAAAGATAAAAAAATATATAAATAGGAGATATAAAAACACCAGATAAAAACAAGGTAAACAATAAAATAGTAAAAACACACCAGCAGAGCAGAGTTTCATACCATGTCAAAAACCTGGAGATAAAAATGTGTATCAAGAATTAAAAAAAAAAAAACAGATGTGAGGGGGGAGAACCTATTACATAGCGGGAGCTTCAGGAACCAATCCTGTGTATTCCCCGGCTGCTGGCTAGGAGGGGCTGGGATTCTGGCTGGGGTCCTAGCTAGTCTAGCCCTGGTGGCGCGACATCTTGGAAGGTATGGTGATGGGGGTGGGGTCCTATCAATTGTAAAATTTCCCATCTGGTCATCAAAGAGCCAACTCCTTTCTCTTTCCCTCTCATATTTCCAGTGAATTGTTGCGTATATCTTTTGGGAACTCCTTAGGCATTTTTCTGCAGACTGCTCAGATTTTATATTTCTTCTATATTTGCACATGGAAATGTTCCAGAGAAAGTGCATAACATAAATTCAGCTTAGTGATGTGTTCAATGACACTTATGCTCAATCAGGCAGAGGGTGGGGACTGGGTGTCTATGGCAATCAGCCAATGTAGCATGGATCACAACATTTTGGCTCATTTCATTTTGTTTAAACTTTTGGAATATACCAAAGAACATTCTGGTGAGGAATCTGAACCACATTTTGGGATGAATCCTAAACATATCTGAGAATGGCACCAGCAGATGGATGAATGAGCAAGGACGGCTGCAGAAAGAAAAGGAGTAAACTGATTTTCTGTTGAGCAGAGAAAGCAGCAACAAATTAGAAGAACTGTTTTGAACATGGATTGCTGAGCAAAGGAAAAGGTGCACGTGTCTCCAGGAAAATGATTGTCATGAAAGTGAAGAGGATTTTTGAAACGGAGATTGATGATGCTTCAAAGAGAAAAGAACGGTCACAGTCACTGCTGATCAGAACAGAATACAATGTTCTCATCATTTCAATAAATCTGAAATGTTCATCGGGTGTTGTCTGTATTTATTGACTGATTTTCATTGCAAAATGAACCCATTAACCGTCACCATTCTGTCTGTGATGGAATAAACGCTGGTATCCAATAGACACGGATCTCTAATAAACGGCGAAAAATTGTTGTAAATAAACGCCCGGGGTATGATCAGAAGATATACTGTCATTTATTAAATGTCATAACCTCCCCAACTTCCTATAATAAACAGCATAGAGACATCGCCAAACTTGTAGATTTGCCAGCTGCCATGTAAGAGCAGCAACTGCTAGTGACTTAAGAGTTTCCTTGTGGAACAAATTGTGCCGCCTCTTTGGACGGCTTTCCCTCATTGTCTGCAGGTGTGCAAAGCCTGCAGGACAGGAACTGCACAGATGTGTTTCTGAGCATATGCCAGAGTGTTGCTAGCCGATTGTGAATTCACTTTTAACTTTTGTTCAGAACTCCACCTTAAATATATTTAAGGGATATTATCATATTTGGTTCTTGGCTGTGTGTTGTTTTTAGTGTCACTGTTTTTAGACTTTTCTTTTTTTATATCACTTTCTAACCTGTCCTGATCTTAAGCCTGAAAGAATTGTTTTAACAGGTAGTCATCTTTTCAGAAGGTAGCTCTAGCTTAGAAAAGTTTTAGGGGTTTGTAACCCGTGGCTCTGGAGCCACTTGGAGCTCCTTTATCCCTCCATTGGGGCGCTGAAGAAAAATGCTATGAATAAAAACTGGTTTGTATTTTTGGTCATGTTGCTTTAGTCATCTCTGTTTAGATTTTTACAATTTCTGTCAGGGTAAGCAAGCAGATCCCAGAGCAGAGTCAGAGGGGTTAGTTGACAGTTTATTCAGTAGAAAGCAAAACTGAATAATCTGGCAGGGAGAAGCTGCCAGGAACATGCTTATATAGAGGGTGTAATGATGACGAGGAGCAGGTGTGAAAGGAGGCAGCCCCAGGATGACAGCTAGCCAATGCCCCTTCCACACACTACTCTGTAGAAGAAGAAAAAAAAAAAAAAGGACAAAATCAGCACAAAACAACCACAAGGAAAGAGAAAAGAAACCAAACCATAACAATTTCAGATAACTGAGCATATTATGACAGAAGGTTTAATCTTTCACGAGAGTTGTTTATTATTAGAATAAGCTTAATGCACACATTCTTGTCACGTTCAACACCCGGTGTATTTTATTTTGAAAAAAACATGTACACTCTTCTGTCAAAAGTTACAAAAATTAAAAATAGAAAAAATAAAGTACTTTTATACATTTTTAAAAGCTAAATCTTATAAATGAATTGTGGTCACAAAAATGGTCACAAAAATAAAGTGTCTTTATCTAAATGGTACTGAGTTTTGGTCAGTCAGAAACTGTTCCAAATGGCTCTCATGCTGTTATAGGATGCAGACCCTTGGCCTAAATGTTTGTGAGGCTCTCTGAGTACGCCGGCTGGAAGTCAGTAGTCCACACCACAGCTAATGAGTGTGCTTGGTTTTGGAAACAAACACGGTTATGCTGTTTTTGGTCTAAGACTTTGGACATCTCCCCCAGACTTTTGGTTTACTTTCTGTTGCATTGTTGCTTCCTGTTTACCTTTCATTCATTCATTCATTTTCCAATCCGCTTTATCCCTTTCGGGGTCACGGGGTTGCCGGAGCCTAACCCGGCTACT